>JARYGA010012586.1:0-21109 GCA_030545235.1 Helianthus tuberosus | reverse complement strand
CTTCTGTCGATCGCGTGCTGCTTTCAGTCGTTCATTGACTTGAATAATCTTGTCCGTTGTTTCTTGTACTATTTCTGGTCCAGATAAATGCTTTTCTCCAATCTCTGCCCAACAGACTGGAGTTCGGCACTTTCGTCCATAAAGGGCTTCGAATGGTGCAGCATTGATGCTAGTATGATAGCTGTTATTGTAGGAAAATTCTATTAATGGTAAGTGATTGTCCCAATTTCCTCCGAAATCAATTACACAAGCTCTAAGCATGTCCTCCATTGTCTGAATTGTCCTTTAGCTTTGTCCGTCCGTTTGAGGATGATAAGCGGTGCTTAGATTTAGCTTGGTTCCCATTGCTTTTTGGAAACTTGTCCAAAAATGAGAAGTAAAACGACTATCTCTATCAGAAACAATTGATAAAGGAATTCCATGTAATGAAACTATTTCATTTACATACAACTTAGCTAACTGTTCCATACTAAAGGTTTCCTTCATTGGTAAGAAATGAGCTGACTTAGTTAGCCTGTCTACAATTACCCAGATTGTATCATTACCTTTTCTTGTTTTGGGTAATTTGGTAACAAAATCCATTGTTATCAATTCCCATTTCCATAATGGCATTTCTAACTGTTGCAGCAATCCTGAGGGTTTATGATGTTCAGCTTTAACTTGTGAACAAGTTAGACACTTGGCAACATAAGCTGCTATATCCTTTTTCATTCCTTTCCACCAAAAATTCTTTCTTAAATCTTGATACATCTTGTCACTTCCAGGATGCATCGTATACTTAGACTTATGGGCTTCTTCTAATATACGATAACGTAGGTTTCCTAATTTGGGTATCCACATCCTTTTCTTATGGAATCTCCAAATTCCATCTATTCCTTTTTCTAATTCCTTAATCATTCCTTTCAATTTCTCAGTATCGTCCTTGATTACTGATTCTTGTGCTTCTCTAATTTGCTCATTTAAATCTACTTGTAAATTTAATTTGAGAGAACACACCCTTTTTGGCTTTTCGTGATACTTTCGACTTAAACCCTCAGCTACTACATTTTCCTATCCTGCATGATACTGGATATTACAATCATAATCACTAAGTATTTCCATCCAGCGTCTTTGTCTCATATTCAACACCTTTTGTCCGAAAACATACCTTAAACTCTTATGATCGGTGAAAATGGTAAACTTACTAGCATATAGGTAATGTCTCCATATATTAAGGGCAAAAATTATGGCTCATAATTCTTGATCATGGGTTGAATAATTCTCTTCATGATTCTTAAGTTGTCTAGATGCATATGCTATAACCTTTTGATGTTGCATCAACACACATCCATAACCTAACTTAGAAGCGTCACAATAGACTACAAAGTCTTCTGTTCCTTCTGGTAACGCTAGTATGGGTGCGTTGGTTAATCTTTGCTTAAGAATTCTAAAGGCTTCTTCTTGTTTTGGTCCCCATTCAAACATAACAGATTTACATGTTAACTTAGTTAAAGGGATTGCTATTCTAGATAAATCACGGATAAATCTTCTATAATAACCGGCCAATCCTAGGAAACTTCTAACCTCGGTTGGTGACTCAGGGGTTTTCCATTTAGTAATTGCCTCAATCTTTGTAGGGTCCACATGAATTCCTTCATGATTGACTAAATGCCTAAGAAACTGTACTTCTTCTAACCAAAATTCACACTTTGAAAACTTGGTATAAAGCTTTTCTTTTCTCAGCAAATTTAGGAGTGCATGCAGATGTGCTGCATGTTCCTCTTTGCTCTTAGAGTAAATGAGAATATCATCTATAAAGATAATTATGAATTTATCCAAATATAGTTTACATATTTGGTTCATCATGTCCATAAATGCGGTTGGGGCATTGGTTAAACCAATTGGCATGACAGTAAATGCATAATGGCCATACCTTGTTCTAAAAGCGGTCTTAGGAATGTCTTCTTCCTGTACCTTTAATTGATGATATCCTGAGCGTAAATCGATTTTAGAGAAAAATCGAGCTCCTTGCAATTGATCAAACAGATCATCGATTCTAGGTAATGGGTATCGATTTTTAATCGTGACCTTGTTCAATTCCCGGTAATCAATGTACATACGCATTGACCCGTCTTTCTTTTTGACGAAAAAGACTGGCGCTCCACACGGCGATGAACTTGGCTGTATGAATCCTTTTTCTAACAGTTCGTCTAATTGTTTCTTTAACTCTTGCATTTTTGCTGGTGCCAAGCGATAGGGTGCTTTGGCAATTGGTGCTGTTCCTGGTAGCAGATGAATTCTGAATTCAACTTCCCTATCTGGAGGTAGTCCTGGTAGCTCTTCGGGAAACACATCTGAAAATTGAGATACTACAGGAATATCTTTCAATTCCTTTCCTTTAGTGTTAATGATTATGAAAATCAAATACACTAGTGATCCTTTTCTTACATAACTTATTGTTTTCATCACTGATATGAATTTCGTAGATCTAGATGGCTTATCTCCTTTAGTTGTGATCTTTTCACCCTTTGGTGAATTTACTTGGATTGACTTTTGATCACATAAAATACTGGCTTTATTGGCTATTAACCAATCCATTCCTAATACAACATCAAATCCTGCCAGTTTCATTGGATAAAGGTTTGCAATAAACTTTTGATTTAAAAATTCTATTCTTGCTCCCTTCATGATTTCGGTAATCTTAATGCTTTCCCCATTTGTTGTTTCTACCAGACATTCTTGTGGGAGTTTAGTTAATGGTTGATTGAGAAGTTTGCAAAATGAAGTATTAATAAAACTTTGGTTCGCACCAGAGTCAAATAATACTTTAGCAAAAACATCATTAACTAAAAACATACCGGCGATCACATCCGGGATCATCTTTGCTTCTTCTGCAGTCAGAACAAATGCTCTAGCATTTTTGGTATTCTTGTTGTTTATGGCTGGAGCAAGTTTCGGATAGTTTGGCTTGATATGTCCTTTTTCTCCGCAGTTGATGCACACTCCGTTACTGGGTTTCTTCCTACAGTCTTCTTCTTTGTGTCCTGATATCTTGCAGAAGTTAAAGTAAGTGGAGCATCTCCCTGGATGCTTTTTCTTGCAGGCTTTACAATAAGGTGCAGAGGTAGAACCTACATTTTTCCCACGATTTGGAATTTCCATAGCGGAATTTCTGGGTAAGCCTTTGAGCTCGGTTCCTCCTCTGGTCTTCTTCTCGTGTACGTACTAACTCATCAGTCAAGGTATTTGCCAGTTCTACAGCTTCTTCTATGGTTTGTGGTCTAGCTGCCTTGACTACATGCCTAATCTCACTGATTAGTCCCCATATGTAACAGGAGATTAATACTGGCTCTGGTGATGTAAGGGTTGGCACTATCCTAGCATATTCGAAGAATAAAGTTGTGTAACCCTTACTATCTACTCCAGTCATTCTAAGGTTTAAGAATTTATTTGCTATCTGTTCCTTTTCATTAGGAGGACATAACTTCCTTTCAACCATATTTTAAACTCATCCCATTCCATATTGTATACCCTGTCACTTCCCCTAGACTAGAGGATAGTGTTCCACCATTCTAATGTTGAGTTCTTAAAACGATTAGAGGCAAACATTATCTTATCCTCTTCCGCACACTTGCTTATCTTCAAGACTGCCTCAGTCTTTTCTATCCAGCGTAAAGCTGCAATGGGTCCTTCATTGCCCGAGAATTCTATGGGTTTACAAGACCAGAATTCCTTATAAGAACAACCATAAGACATGGTTCTTCTTCTTTTAGGAATGGGCACTTGAAGTATGGGACCATTGTTTACGCTCTGTTCAGGTTCAGTAGGTCGTTTACTGCCATTATTACTTTTATTATCCGCTTCCTTAACCGCTTTGATAATATATGGCATTGCGTCTATAATTCCTTGTGCCACTATGTGTTGGATGGCACTGTTAACCACTTGGTTTCCATTATTATTGTTATTCTGGTTATCGTTATTCTGGTTTTCCTAGTTTACTTCGTTGTCCATCTGAATTTCAAATATTTACCACGTATTAATATCACAAGACAATATTCAATACAAACAATCACATCACAAGCATATTGATTCAAAATCGTCGTCATTGCGACCTTTACTCTATTTTATATATTATGCGTCTAGTACAAACTGGAACTGAAATAGAAAATTACAATACTATTATGCATCCGTAGCTATTTATCTATTATTATATATATATTATTATAAAACAATATTTTTTTCAAACATACACACATATTATATATATATATATATATATATATATATATATATATATATATATATATATATATTTTTACTATTTAATGGTACGAGTTCATCCAAAATTCCATGTTACGCTCGTCATATTTCTAGACGAGTCATTCTCCTATCTGCCTCATCCTTTCACTTCCTTCTAAAATCTCCTTACCAAAGGTTCGGAGTTCTTGCACATTTTCAGTGCTCATGGGTGGTGCGGGTGCTGGTATCGGGTCTGGGAACTGGGGAATGGGTTCTTCGTAAGGGTAAGGGTTCTCTAGGATCTCCCTGATGTATTGGTCATTATCATAATAGGGGTCTAGAGGGTCCAGGTCTGGGTAGGCTGCTAGGTTTAGCATGGGATCCTCTAGTATTGGGTAGTGTTGTTGGTAGTCCCTATGGTCGTCAAACCAGGGGTCATAGTCTGGGTCTGAGGGATGGGGTGCTGGTACTCTAGGTATTTCAGCTGGGTCAAAAGCATGTGCTGGGATTTGGTTTTCTGGGTTGGCTTCGATTTCCATTGGTTGTGTGGGAAACAATGGTAATGGATGGGGTGCTATGAGTTGTTCTAGATTCGGGTCTGCAGCTGTAGTTGCTAAGATATGAAAATTTGCTAGTCTCCTATTAATCATATCCTGTGTTTGAGCATTCATTTCTCTATTGGTCGCTGCTAAGGCCCGCTGTTGCTGAAGTTTTCTCATCCTCTTTCTACGTTCATGAGCTCCTCTGCCGAACCATCCTCTCTTCTTAGGAGGGAATGGCTCTTCAGATTGTGCCGTGAACACGAATATCCCATCTTCGGTATCAGCCGAATACCCTGAGGGGGTAGGCTGTGAAGAGGTGCCTTCATCCCTAGGTGAGCTGGACAACTGAGGTTAAGCGTCTGAAGGTCCTTGGTCGCTCATACTGTAAACTAACAAATTGTCAAATAACACACAACAATAACATACAGATATGCACGTAATCCCGTAGATTACTTCCTAACATAAAGAATAAAATTTTGGTGTCAGCAGAACACTTATGTGGCTGAATCAGTGGCTTAGCTCTGATACCACCTTCTGTCGCAATCCCCGTCCCCTAAACACCTTTGGAACGGGCGGCCGCGTGGTATCGGTGTTTATCAGTTTGGCAGCGGAATTTACATCATGACCGTAGTTAGGAAATATTTTATTAGAGTAAAATACCATGCTTTTATAATATTAAACACATGGGAAATTCCCAAGTTTTCAGTACACACATTGTTATAGGGATATACCCTATTTTATTTAAATAAAAACATCTCTTTATTTACGTAACTTTTATAGCCACTTTTCCAAGCCTTCAGTGCTGTCCAGCTGGCTTCTATTTGGCTTTCACATTTTGTTACCTGAAACGCGTTTAAAAAACATTTTGTCAGTGGAAAATACTGGTGAGTGAATCCCAGTTTAATCAAGATAGGTAAAACCGTTTACAACATTGAGGGCGGTCGCGCATTTACATTTGTTTATTTTCTACTTTAATTATCACCCACGGTGTTGTCAACCCGACTTGTGGTCATGTTACTACTCACAGTGTAGTAACAAATTTTGTATACAAAACCCCAACATACCGACGATAATTGTAGAATACAAATAGTCAATCACTATTTCATATAATGTAAAACATTTGAGGTTTTGTTAAATTAGTTTTCAAAAAGGTTTACAAAAAGGAGATTACTCACATTGCTATCTTAGGGTTTTCCTTTGTGATTTCCTGGCGATTATCTATTAATTACACAATGCACACGCATTAGTATAATAACCCAATATTTACATTAGTAATACCCTCCCTGAGACAGAATTCCAACGACTATGTCGGGCAGAGCCTCGACAGCCGTTACGGAATTCTAGATCAATCGGGCAGCGTATCTAATACGTAACCGGGGGTTATGATACTTACAACGAGGCAGAACTTCGTTATTTTAGGGGGGTATAATGCCCGGGTATTACTTTAGCTATGTAGAAATTGAGAGAGAAAGATTGAAATGTGAGCGACTGAAATGAACAGCCGATGGCCTCTATTTATAGGTCTGTTCGACCACCTTGTCGCGCCCCGCGTAGAATTTAGTCAAGGGCTTCGCGGCCCGCGAGGCCAGCTAGGGTAGGCCCTAGCTTGGCTGACTCGAACCCTAGACCCAACACGTCCACAACACGTGGCACGCTAGGGTTTCCGCCTGATCTCTTAGCTGTCGCGGCCCGCGTAGAAGACTACCATGGTCTTCGCGGCCCGCAAGCGACACATAAAATTTGATTTTATTTAATTTTTTAATTATATAAGGTAGTTTGGGCACGGTTTTCGTATACGGAGTATGTTTTAGGACGTATAGGGACATTCTAAATATATTAGGGGTGTCGGAAATAATTTTGGCGGGTTATTATAGCTACCGTAAGCTACAGTAGGCATGAAATCAGAAAAACATCACCGTAGCATAGTGGCCCTCTACCATAGCACTTTAATTGCCACCGTAAGCTACGGTAGCCATCGTAGCTTACGGTGGAGGCCAGTCGCAAAGATTTGTTTTCTTTGTAGTTGTTGGTAAGGAGTGAATCTTGGACATCCTTTTCATTATTCTCGTGTCAAACCTTTGTAGAGGCGAAATTAGGGTTGCAAAACAGTATTTTAGGTGTGTTGATTGCTACTTTTTCATCTTGATTCATATGAACAACGGAATTGAAGTGATGATGATCAACCGAACAATGTGTGGCTAATTTCCTTTATGTTTTCTTCCAGATTGTAAGGTTTTATATTGAATGTTTTATCATTGTTTATGTTATTTATGGGATAGTAATTTGATCTTTTTTATTATATTGCTATGGTGATTGTGTGTATGTGTAGTAAATGTTCGTATTGTTAAATTTCTCATTCTGAACCATCAGTTTTTGGTGCCATAGGCAATTAAGATTTACTGGGAGGGATTGGGGGTTGGCTATATGTAACCGATTATCGGGTGACAACCTTGTATTCTTATAATCCAAGTACTTGGTCCCTTTTTATCACAATCAAACACACACTCACATACTATGTCTATGTAGTTCACCCCACACTAAACTTTGATATTGTCATTCATAGAAAACCTTAAACCGGGGGAAAACATTCCTTCTCATTTCTGAATCAAAACTTGTTAAGTGATAATTAGTTAATTTTGAGTTCTAAAAACCAATCAAACCAAACTTTGAGATTAATTTTCGGCAATTTTAATTTTATTAGTCGTAATCTATAAGCTACTTAGTAAACACATTTTCCACAAACTCCATGTGTTCGATACTCATTCACGACTATCTAATTAGTGTATTTGGTTTATTTTTGAGTGAGACTTCGACCTCACGTCAAATTTTGACCTTTTCTTCTCGTGTTAGGCGAGTGGGTGTCAGGCGCGTGAGTGACTGTTGTTCCTCCTTTTTACCTCCTGATATGTCATCTTCTGATTGAGTCTGCGCGCTTAGTGGGCTGCACAATTACCTGTCGCATTAAATGGATCCACCAACTCCCACTATGGGTCAAACAATGCCAACCACTCCTCCGCCAATTCCTACAACAGTTCATACATCATCGAGTGAGATGGAACCAACACCACAATTCCCATAAGCACACTACATTTAGTTATCAACCTTTATCAAACATTCCATCCTTTAGCCAGTTTTCCCGAATCCTGGTCAATTATCATCCCAACAAAGTCAACCACCTTCATTCCAACAAAACCCACCCATAGTCCATACCACTCTGGCTTTTCAACAACCACCATAACCGAGGTTGCAAAATCAATAACCTCCATTCATACAGTCTGTGGGAGCACAAAGGGAGTGGTATGTTAACGGTTATGAGGATGAATTTAAAGGCTATGAAGATGAGGGATATGTAATGGGGGGTGATGGGACCCAAATGAGAACTCAAGGTGGGTTTGCTTATGCACAAAGGCAACCACTAGAAACCGTTCAACAAGAGTTTGCTAGACTGCAGCACCGAGTTCTTCAACAGAAAACACCTCAACAATGATAACCATATCGAAGACAAGTGGGTTAACAACTGTCACACCCCGATTCCTGGTGGGCCCGAATGGGTATAGTCGTGACGGTTGGATAACAGTTATCACAATATAATAATATGCAGCGGAAGTATTGGAGTGAAAATATAAAATTCAATAAAACTTGAATATATAAAAGTATTATAAGCGTTCGATAAAAGCCCACAGGCGGGATCTAAATAAACAAAGCTTTAGACATCATAGGCCTTAAGCATCAGGAGTTGCAAATTCCTTAGCCTTCATCGTAGCCGACCCGGATTCGCAGCCTATAATAAGGTTCGGTACCTGCGGTTTAATCTTTTTGAAAATACGTCAGCCAAAGCTGGTAAATACAATTAACTGACTCTTTAGAAAACAGTTTTTCGAAAAGAGTTTTATACATTGAGAAAACATGTAGGTGATCTTTTAGATATTTCTTGGGATTTATTCTTGTTACCAAATTTACATACTTGATTAACCCATTGGGACGTCCGGACACGGTACCATTAACCTCCAATCATTTCAGCTATCAAGTAAAAGGGAATAAATCAGATTCTTACATTTATGCGCAATCATAGGCGACCCATTTATGTAATACCCGCTCCAAGTGGCATAATTGTCGTTCCAAGTTTACAACTAAAATGAGTTAAGAGTATTTACCTTTTTGCTAGCTTCCAATCAATAAGATTATATTTTAGCAAAAAGTCGCAAGTCTAAGTACTATTGACCCAAATTCCGATTATCCAGGGGGTGCTATAGTCTGGAATGAACAGATTTATTATCTGCTAGAATGTATACGGGCTGATATGACCTGATACTTAAGAATATGTTCACTAGATTAAGCGTATACCGAATAGAATGTGGTTTAAACCCAACAGGTACTAGGACTTGTACAATATGGGTAAACAAAGTACATTTTGGATTTTGAAGTGAAATGATAAGGTTAAACCCGTTTCAGTAAACTTATGTAAACTAGTTACATAAGTCTAACCGTACACGTATAAGCGATAACGGGTAATCGGATGAGTCATGAACAAGTTCCATATGCCAATGCACTTTAAACAAGTTATAATATCAGTAGGATATCAACTTGTATGCCCGTTAAGGTTTTAAAATCAAACTATGCCTCATAAGGGCGTTTTGGTCATTTAGCGATGTATAAAAGGAACTTGCGTATAATCTGATGTTACGACCATAAACATTCTGTGAAAAGACTTTATTTATAATATAATATCAGTAGGATATCAAACATATGTGTGTTTTATAGTTTAAGACCAAACTATGCTTCGTAGGGGCATTATGGTCATTTCACACATAGTTTTGAAAGCTTATTTGGGATTCTGAGTTTATAACATGTACCTACTGTAAAAATATTTTAAATAAGTTATAAAATCAGTAGGTAACAAATCTTGGTTGATAAATATGGTTTAAAACAATACTACGCGCCAAAAAGCCGTTTAAGTCGTTAAATGACGATATTTGCGATGCTTTATGAAAACTGATGTTATGACCAGGTTTATATGGTCAAGATATGTTATTTAGTAAAACATATCAGTAGGTAAAAAGGTTTTGTATGAAAACCATGATTAAAACAATTTTAAGTGCCATAAGGGCATTATCGTCATTTAAGAACGTAATACAAGAACTTGTACGTAAACTCAGTTTATAAACTGACTTGATATCTCAAAATACTCTATTTATGATATTACATCAGTAGGTAATGAGTTTGGTATAAGAAATTATGTTTAAAACCGTTTGATGCGCCGAAAGGGCATTTTGGTCACTTTGAAACATAATTTACGATATTATACGAAAACTCGGTTTATGATCAGATTAGTAACATCAAAATATGCTAAACATGTTAACATATCAGTATCTAAGTCATTTGTAAGTTCATTGGCGTTTAAAACCTTATTTTAAAAAAAAGGGCAAAATAGTCAAAGTATGGCATATTAACGGAAACTTGCATAAAACTCAGATTACTATTACGATCGTGTAATATAACCTCAGAGGGTTATGCTACATCATATTACGATCATAACGGAACCTTAAATCAGTAGCAAACTAATCTAATTCGGGTCAGAATCGAAAGTCAAAGCAGAAGTCAAACTTCACGACTTTCGATTGCGAACCGACCCTAAAACTGGAATTGACGAGCCGAACATATTTACCAAGTCGTTTAAGTGTTAAAACGTATTTTAGAACACTTCTAAACTCAGTTTATGATTATTTTGAAATCTGCCCCGTTGACTTTTTAAAACATTAATATGTTGACTCGTCAATTGACCAAGCAAACGTGATTCTTAGGAGGTGCCCTTTTGAGGGACTAACACCTATCTAATTACGATCACATAGCCATGTTCGTTGCGAACAATGGCTGGACCATTAAGGTCTAAATTGAAAGTCAAAGCGTTTATCGAAAACGCTTGACTTTCAGCTTTAAAAGCCTAATAAACGAACAAGAAACAAAAGGAACACTTACAAGTGATCCAAGGGACTGGATAAAACTCAAAGGGAAGCTCCCAATTTCTCAAGAACCTCTAGAGGAGAGTATAGAAGCATTTATGAGAAATGGTGCAAGTTTTCAAATGAAACCAACACCTATTTATAGTGTTTGGAGGATTATTAGGATCAATCCAGGTGTTATGGGGCTTCATAGGATGATTACAAGTGCCCTAGTACGTGTACAAAAAAAAAACCATAGTGCCCATAGATTCGATTTGGGAGGTTTTGGTTGCTTGGAGTGGCTGCCAAGGCAAAATTCGAGCTGCAGACAACACATACAGACCATAAGGGTCCATGTTTGCGGTCCGTAAAGGACCCTGGTCAGCAAACAATGTTTCAAGATTTGACACGTTTGGCCCCTATATTTCCAAACTCTCATGTATCGTTGTTTTTATTATAAAAGGCCATCCTTAGCCATTATTAGGCATACCCGGGAGTATGAACGAACATCATAAAGCTCCCGGTTCGTTAAAAGGTCACCCGGAGGTATAAATTAAAATGTTGATGCTTTTAACCCCTTTAACTTGCAAACTTACACATTTTATCATTTAATGGCATAAAAACCCTAAATGGCCAATATTAGGCATTCCCGAGAGTATGACCGAACATCATAAAGTTCCTGGTTCATTAAAAGGTCACTCAGAGGTATAAATTAACATGTTGACGCTTTTAACCCTTCGTCACACAAACTTTTAAACAATTACGCAAACGACTCCTCTCGTCCAACAAGTGGCTTGTTTGAAAATACGGACACCGTGTAAGGTCATTCAAAGCCGTGAAGGGTGATTCATATGTGGTATCATTTGCACATATCAATTCTCGTTCGATTTCGAGCTCTAAATCGCTTTCTGGAAAGTTATACGCGAACTGGTGCGTAAACGTAATCAGTTTAACACGAAAAATACTCCGGAATAGTGACATAGGCTTAACATACCTTAAATAACCTTTACATAACTTAGAAATAAGTTTTGGAAGGTTTGGTGTGTCGAAATCAAGTTTATTCGCTTATAGGGACTAATTTCGACAAACTGCGAAAGTATGCCAATTTGTACTGTAATGAACATTCCGGAACATGAACATGAGTTAAAAATACCCTAAATATCATTTACATAGCTTAGAAACAGGCTTTGAGGGGTTGGGTGTGCTAAAATAAACTTTTTGGTCATTCAGGGACTAAAAGCGTCAAAAGTGCATAAGTTTGCATTTTCGTGCATATCTTACGTTCTGAATACATCCGGACATCCAAAACTTTATTTAATCATTAAATTATTTTATTTTAGTGATTGGCATGATAAAATTCCATTCGTCGCGTAATTTGGATCGTTTTTGCGTTCGTTACGACTTCCGTCGTAATTAACCGAACAACGCAACCGTACGACCAAACGAACCGACATCCGAGATATTTTTGAGCATGTCTTGAGTTTCCTATACTTTAACTTCATTTTAGAATCTTGAAATGAGGTTAACGGGGCTTAAACGTGTCAAAAATGAGCCGAAATGCAAGATTCTGAAGTTCAGGGACCAAAATTATCATTCTGCCATAGTTATCTTAGGAAGGGACCAAACTGAAAAATATAAATTCCAGGTTGTTCCAGCTTTTCCCCTCATTTGCACATGGTTTTAATAAAACTATGGGCTCCCATGGTTTCACAAAACCATGGGCACATGTGTACGGATGAGATCGAAGCTCGTTTTACGATGAACGATCCTAACGGTTCTAGTTTTCCTATTTATACCCATCTCATTTCACTTGCAAAACCCACAATGATCTGATTTTGGCTCTCTAAGTTGAATTTTATGCTTCATACCTGAGAGTAAATCGGATCATAGCTTGCGGGGACCTTTTGTAAGTATTCTTTCATTCTTTTATCGTTTTTCGAGTCTGAAAGTCAAACTGCGTTTGACTTTCTGCCTTGACCAGTTTATGGTCAATGCGAAGTTCGTTTGAACCTCATAATGTGACCATAATCACGATGGTTATAGTCCCTAGTGACTATACCTACTGATTACCACGTTATATAGGTGTAGTGACGAGTCGTAGTTTCGGCCAAAATGCGTATTCTTGCGTATTTTGTAACCAAACTACTTTTGGGTATCAAAACCGTTTGTTTTGATACCAAACCTGTTTTCTAACTTAACTAAACATGTTTTAGCATGTTTCGCTCGTCACTTTTAGTTTAGTGCTTGTGTAGAGTCGTAAGTCAAAGCCGACTAAACACCCGCTTAGACTTTCGAACCAGACCCGTTTGGTCGATCATTAGGATCCGACCAAGCATGGTTAGTGACCATAGTTGCATAGGGAATAACCTTCCGAGGTTATACCTTATGGTCACTTAGGTTTAATTAGTTGTATGATAGGTAGTTTATATGCCTTAGGTAAATGACCAAAATGCCCTTTTCATGCATAATTGGTAATTAAGCATATGTAACATAAAATTTTGTCACTTAATCGATTATGCAACATGTTTAGGCATATAATACTTGTCATAGGACTAGTTAGACGTCTCGAACGCGCTTTGCGCGCACGACGCGTTAAAGTAGCGTAAGCTACCTTAATGGGTCGCAATGGGTCGAAAGTGTCACACCCCGAAATTATCAGAGCTGGCGTGACTGGACTGGTATCTTCATTGCACAGCGGAAGCAAATAAGCATAGACTTCTAGAAACTGAACGCCTGCTAAGTACTCGAATCTCCAATGGTTCTCCTATTCCAACCGTGCCTTGTATTAGAAATGCAACCTGAGAAAGAACATGCGAGAAAAATCAACATAATGTTGAGCGAGTTCATAGTTTGTTCGTAAAAGATTTAAGATAAATCTTTTGAGTTGTGAAAGGTTTGAGATAAATCCTTTGAGTTGTGAAAGATTTGAAATAAATCTTCGGAATAACCGGTTTTTGAAGTAGTATTGAGAAAATGAATTTAAAAACCATTTTCTTGCGAAGTTATATGGAAACGTTGTGTTTGTAACACGTTATGTTCATAAAACCATGTTTTTGTAATGTTCGTGAAATCATCAATGCCCACCCTGACTTTGACCCGCATAATCTTATGCCTTAAATTTTGTAGAAAACATGGTATTTAATTTGTATGAACAAGTATGTTTCGTACGAATAAAATTCCTGGTATGTAGCAGTGTAAGAGGACTTGTGATCACCAATGGTTTGCAAGGCCATTAGTATGTTGTGAAATGCAAGTAAGTAAGACACAACCTAGCCGATTTTTGCGTTGGGCAACCAAGTCACTCCAGGTCGTTGTGGTTAGCCTCCGAGAGGTCCGTTTGGCCTAGAGCTGGGCTCGCTACACCCAGATAGATCTACCGCTCGAGTCCCTCGGTGTTCTAACTACCCATTCACATGATCTAAAACCTCCTTACGTTAACATACCGTGTATAAAATAAATCCCTAGTCACCTGACCAGGCTCCTAGTCACCCTGACCAGATTTCCTGGTTACCCTAACCAAATCCCCGGTCACCCTGGCCGAACATCATTTACATTTCGAAAGTAAGCATTTGTTTTTGTAAAAAACCGGTATGTTTAGTATAAACCTTTCGTAAATCATTTGTGTTCCTCGAAATCCCTTCGTAATATGATTTAGAATACGAGTTTTGCGTTAGTTCAAAACTTTGTATGTTTTGCAAAATGTGCATGTCTTTCCACCCCGAAAACATTTACAAAAATGTAAAGCAGTAAAAAGTAGGGGTTATGAACTCGCCTGAATATTCCTGTGCAAAGCTAGCTAATTACGACTTCCTTGATGTCGTTTCCAAAGTGAGACTCGCTAGCGTGCATTCTACAATATTCCTAACACGGAATACCTAATAAGTTTCTAAATAAACGCAGTATTTAAACTACGTGCCATCGAGCTCTACCGAATCGTTAATCGGACGATTCAACGGTAAATTGTTAACTTAATAAAAAAAATGATTAAGTTAAACTTGTTAAGTCTCGTTTAATGTCAGTAGCAATTTAATAAGTCTTGAAAAAGACTTAGTTTCCGGGAGACTTAAAAATGAATAAATATTATATAAAAATATATCGTTGTAGGTGTGTTAGCCGTCTCGAGTAGTCATATGTGTATAAAAGAATATTTCTATGAAAATATCATATAACAAACAAACTCGTATCGTATATTGCGTTTCGTATATAATAACTTGTATTATATATATCACGTCTTGTGTATATTTGCCGAAAATACACGTATATGCCGTCTAGGCGTATAAAATAAATATGAAGAGTTATATTTATTTTATAAAGAAATCGTCGAGTTGTTATGTTTGAAAATAAATATAAACCATATTTATTTTTGTAAAAGATTTCGCGTTGTACGACATCTAGAATAAATATATAACTATATTTATTTTGTAAAAGTATACGAGTTGACGACGTTCGAAATAAATATAACATTATATTTATTTGTAAAAGTGTTTGGAATTATCAAGGTTTGAAGTATCATAAACTCGAATTCCTTTAAGCGTCGTTTTTGAAATATAATACGTGTCGTGTTTAAGGGTTTTTCTCGAAAAACGGGCAGAGTTTCCTCTATTTTTGGACGCCCCGACAACACAAGTTGTCGCTTTATTTTCAAAAATTCAACATAATTTAATCAAGATTCAACTATGTGCAAACTTGTCTAATATATAACGAATGTAATTTATAATTAGTCGGTTTCGAGAGCTCGTTATCACGTGATACGTTAAAAGTATAAAACACGAAATAGTAACGCCGTTAAAATCTTTACCACTTCTTCGAGTCGAAAGTCGAGCTGACCGAGTCAACTCGCTGAGTTGACTGAGTTTGACTGAGTTGACTCGGTTTGACCGAGTCAACTGAAACCGAAACCGAGCCGTCTGAACGAACCGCTTGACCCGAACCGAACCATCTGAGCTGACTCGCTGCTGTTGACCGAGTTGACTCGGTTGAGTTGACCGAGTCAACTTGCTGAGTTAACCGAGTCAACTGAGTTGACTCGCTGAGTTGACTCGCTGAGTTGACTGAATCGTATACAAAACTGACCCGAACCTTCCTGTTGACTGAGCCGGATGAGCTGAACCAAAACTCGAACCCGCTGACCCGGAACCCGAACCGAAACCCGAACAGAACTGGACCGAGACCTGCCTGAACCGAGCACCCGAACATGAATGGAATTGAATCGTGTCATATAACCACCTTCACCCGGGATACACGTCGGGCCGAGACAAGGACCGCTGGGTAAAGGTACCGACCACCGGAAAAAGTGGACCGACCGGCGGTCCGAGACACCTACCGCCGTTCACCACCACCATCGGTCCTTTCTCCCTCCTCGCCGCCTCTCTCTCTCTCTGGCTCCTCTCTCTCTCTTACTTCTCGATCCTGTTCTCTCTCCGTTTCTCTGAGCTCATCGCCGTCGTAAGCCATCGCCGGCCGTCACTCACCACCACCGATGGTGGTGGTTGTCGTTTCATCTGCCGAAGAGGAGGGTGTGGGGTGAAGCAAGAGGTTGGTGAGGATGTGCTGCTACAAACGGAAGTGGGAGAGGGAGCTCAGAAAGTGTGATAGGGTGTTTGGCTTAAGATAGTTGTTGTCTGCAATTATATTCGAGAGAGAGAGGCAGGGTTCTTTTTGTATGAGTATTGTTGTGAGTGTGAAAGGGTTTAGGTGATAGTCTTTATTTATAGAGTGAAGAGTTTTTATTTTCCTTTGAGTAATCAAATTGCACTTAGGTTAGATACTTTATTCTTTGAATCAAGATCCCATGAAGAGATTGTAGAGATATCGAGAATCTTGTTTAGATTTGTAGGATCTTAATAAGATTTTGTACATATTTACTAAGATTTTTAGAGATCTTACAAAGATTTGTTAAGATTCGCCAAGATCTTGTATTATGTGCAGGTTTAGGCTTGTGGCTTTTGGGCTTGGGCCCAGGGCCCTCAAGCTCAATCCTCGTGTTTAAGCGGCCCGTAATTCCTACGAGACCTGTTGACAAAAACCGAACCCCGTTATACAAAAATACGGTCGGTAGTCGTTGTAGTCGCGTTCGCGCGTTGATAACGGTAATAATCGTGAAAAATTATATCGTTGCCATCCTTAATCCGTTTTTCGATCCGGTTCCGACTGTAGTCACTAAAATTTTAATTACGAAGCTAAAACATATCGTAAAAATTTAATATTTGACGGCGTTGTCAGTATTTTGCACGGTATCAGTTCGTTGTCGTTTGATGTTCCGCAGGTTCCACGCGAATCTTCACACGCGTACTGTAAAGTCGGATAAACGTTCCGAGGCACTCCAAAGGCCTAATTAAGTTAATTCGTGCTGTAAACACCATTATTTGTTGCGTTAATTACTTGTAAATTACGTAATTAGGAGCCGTAAATTACGGGTTGTCACATTCTCCCCCTGTTACAGGAATTTCGTCCTCGAAATTTAGACTATGTCATCCCCTCAGAATTGTGTTATTCGCAGGTAAGTCCGAATAATAACAAAGTGAATGACCGCGTAGTCGAACAAGACTTATTCGAATCATGTGAATTCAAGGGCATTCCTTCACAATAGGAATCCCAACAGTTTAAAAGAATTTGTGTCTCAGTAATTGATGTCAAAAGGAAACGAGACGTAATGAGACAGTCATCAGTGCGACTAAGTTAACAAGGATCCAACAATGAACAGGAACTTCGACCAATCGAATTCCATATTAACGTTTATAACATGTGAATGAGTTCTAGAAGCAATAACATCCACTAGATGAACTTAGAATCGACAATTTCAAATGTAATAGTTTGCATGAAACGCTCGACCATGATCAGCACAAGCTGCAAGTTATACCGACGCCACAAGGTGTCGTATTGAATGGAACAATTCAATAATAGGGGTGGTCGAACAAGTATCACCTGTGTTTCGCATGAAACGTCCAATCATGATTAGCCCAAGCTACAAGTTTGTACTGACACCACAAGGTGTCGTAGTGTTTCAAATAAGTCAATAATAGCGGTGATCAAACAAATCCACCGTGTTTGAAGTCAATTGAAAGCGTAGTAAAGTAAATATGAATGTTTGTTCCAAACAAACATCAAAGAATTTTCAATTGAAGATGGAACGTCAATGAGACAATGTTTTCGATCGAAGGTGAAGAAGCAATGAATGTCGCAAGGCATTCAATCGATGTTGAAAGAACTGTTATGAGGTACACCGGAATATGAAATGAATTGGTGTACCATTGTCTTAACACACTATTGTATCAAGACTGCTTTGATATAATAAACCGGATTGGAAAACAATCAATAAATAAATATTTAGATTCGTGCATAAGATGCGTAAACGAGTTCAGCGCAAGCTTCAAATTAATGAAAATCACCATCACATGGTGTCGAAATCAACAGACAATTTAAAGGAGTCGAATACCAAACAAGTTTACCACGACTCGGAACAAATGAAGTGTTCGTTAAAAATTGATTTGAATATGATGCTCCCAATACATCATATGGTGTTTCGAATCGAATAAGTGTAATGAGCAAGTTCAAACAATTGAACTTGGTTTTAGCGAAATCCGACAATAGATATATGTATCGATAAGAAAACTTTTGGCATGGTCACAACGAAAAACCATGTATGTAACTTGTAAAGCAATGATCGTAATACAATGACCATTAAGAGGAGTAGAGATACGAAAATCTACTCAGTAAGTGTGAAATTCGAAATTTCAATAAAAGAAATTTGAGGACTTTACCTGGGGTTTCGTGTGATGTCCGATTGTTAGGTGACATTACCATGGAATGTCGAACATAGCGTATTCGTCGTAAGTTAGGTGGGGGGGGGGGGAGGGGAAATGCGGAGACAATCGTCTTCTCCCTGGCGTGATTCGTGTCGTTGCAGGATCGCGTGACAAGTTGTCGTTTCCTGATCGTTAGTTCTCCTGCTGACAGGAATCTAGCGTCGTCGTTAAATTGCGTCATCGTTCCTTCTCAAAGGCCTCGCCTCGATAATCGTATTTCAACCTCCATTGATGTATAGCTTAAGTTTCACGTATACCTGCGCACTAGCGTTGCGTGCCGCGTAGAAGGCGATGTACCCCGACATCCGTTGACGTAAGGATGGAGTTGCATGTATTCTTATGCACTCGTTTTGTTATGCGTAGGCTGCCTGCTCGGGAAGTTAAAATATTATAGGCAATATGGAATATAGTGTGTGCCCGAGTTAATATTCGCGGTTCCTACGTGATGACCTTTAATAAACACATGCACAAATAATCAATCATATAACCGAATGCACATGTTAGTCACCAATAAGCAATCAAGTAATTCTCCTAGTCCCACTAGCCTCCCAGCCTCTCAGACTGCTCTTCCTAGTCCCACTAGCCTCCCAGCCTCTCAGACTGCTCTTCCTAGTCCCACTAGCCTCCCAGCCTCCCAGACTGCTCTTCCTAGTCCCACTAGCCTCCCAGCCTCCCAGACTGCTCTTCCTAGTCCCACTAGACTATCCTCCCAGCCTCTCAGACTGATCCAGCCACCCGACTGAATTCCCTTTTCCGAAGGTCTTAATTGCATGTTTCCTAAACTCTCAGAGTGTTGTGTACTGTATGTAATCGTTTCATGTACCGTGTGTAAAACATCACAATAGCGTATGTTTGAAAACGAAATTTTGACTGTTTGTTTTTCGGCAACGGTTGGAGACCATATTCGAGTACTAGGCGTTCTGTGTGTATTCAACGTCTTAATAGTCTAAGTTCCCAGAGGAAAGTGAGGTTAGAGCCTAGGTATCACAACAGAAACCTAATTCGCTGTAACCTATAGCTCTGATACCAATCTGTCACACCCCGAAATTATCAGAGCTGGCGTGACTGGACTGGTATCTTCATTGCACAGCGGAAGCAAATAAGCATAGACTTCTAGAAACTGAACGCCTGCTAAGTACTCGAATCTCCAATGGTTCTCCTATTCCAACCGTGCCTTGTATTAGAAATGCAACCTGAGAAAGAACATGCGAGAAAAATCAACATAATGTTGAGCGAGTTCATAGTTTGTTCGTAAAAGATTTAAGATAAATCTTTTGAGTTGTGAAAGGTTTGAGATAAATCCTTTGAGTTGTGAAAGATTTGAAATAAATCTTCGGAATAACCGGTTTTTGAAGTAGTATTGAGAAAATGAATTTAAAAACCATTTTCTTGCGAAGTTATATGGAAACGTTGTGTTTGTAACACGTTATGTTCATAAAACCATGTTTTTGTAATGTTCGTGAAATCATCAATGCCCACCCTGACTTTGACCCGCATAATCTTATGCCTTAAATTTTGTAGAAAACATGGTATTTAATTTGTATGAACAAGTATGTTTCGTACGAATAAAATTCCTGGTATGTAGCAGTGTAAGAGGACTTGTGATCACCAATGGTTTGCAAGGCCATTAGTATGTTGTGAAATGCAAGTAAGTAAGACACAACCTAGCCGATTTTTGCGTTGGGCAACCAAGTCACTCCAGGTCCGTTGTGGTTAGCCTCCGAGAGGTCCGTTTGGCCTAGAGCTGGGCTCGCTACACCCAGATAGATCTACCGCTCGAGTCCCTCGGTGTTCTAACTACCCATTCACATGATCTAAAACCTCCTTACGTTAACATACCGTGTATAAAATAAATCCCTAGTCACCCTGACCAGGCTCCTAGTCACCCTGACCAGATTTCCTGGTTACCCTAACCAAATCCCCGGTCACCCTGGCCGAACATCATTTACATTTCGAAAGTAAGCATTTGTTTTTGTAAAAACCGGTATGTTTAGTATAAACCTTTCGTAAATCATTTGTGTTCCTCGAAATCCCTTCGTAATATGATTTAGAAATACGAGTTTTGCGTTAGTTCAAAACTTTGTATGTTTTTGCAAAATGTGCATGTCTTTCCACCCCGAAAACATTTACAAAAATGTAAAGCAGTAAAAAGTAGGGGTTATGAACTCGCCTGAATATTCCTGTGCAAAGCTAGCTAATTACGACTTCCTTGATGTCGTTTCCAAAGTGAGACTCGCTAGCGTGCATTCTACAATATTCCTAACACGGAATACCTAATAAGTTTCTAAATAAACGCAGTATTTAAACTACGTGCCATCGAGCTCTACCGAATCGTTAATCGGACGATTCAACGGTAAATTGTTAACTTAATAAAAAAAATGATTAAGTTAAACTTGTTAAGTCTCGTTTAATGTCAGTAGCAATTTAATAAGTCTTGAAAAAGACTTAGTTTCCGGGAGACTTAAAAATGAATAAATATTTATATAAAAATATATCGTTGTAGGTGTGTTAGCCGTCTCGAGTAGTCATATGTGTATAAAAGAATATTTCTATGAAAATATCATATAACAAACTCGTATCGTATATTGCGTTTCGTATATAATAA
>JARYGA010012585.1:0-43401 GCA_030545235.1 Helianthus tuberosus | reverse complement strand
ATAGGTTTTGTGAAAATAGGATTCATGACTTGTAAGTTTAGAAAAAAATGTTTAGCAAAAGTCAGTCATGAACCTTGTAAATTGATTTGTTTTGTAAATCGTTTGAAAAACAATAAGTTCAGATGATATGTATAAATAAGAGAATAATGTATGGTTAAATGAATAACCAAGTAAAATGAGTTTGTATAAGATAAGTTGTTTGTAAAACAATGTCTTGTGAAAAGTATGTTATTTGTATAAAATGTTATATGTCTCAAATTGAAATGATTCAAATAACGCTACGATATGTAATACCATACAAACACTTATATATAGGAAGTACCAGCGGCGTATCCACCATGCTTGTATCATATTACACATGCCTCGTTACTTAAATCACTTACTCAAACCAAACCACCAAAGTAAAATGTTTATGTATAATCAAATGTCAAAATGTTGATGTGAAAACCATGTCTAATGTCTATGTCTAATGTTTATGTCTAATGTAAATCATGAATTGTGTATGTAAATGTCAAAATGTTTATGTATGGTAAGTGAAATATATCAACTAAACCATATGTAAAATGCACAAAAACAAGGTATTGAAGTAAAACATGGTTTCAATCAAAGTTATGTTTTGTGTAATAAATGCATGCTATACTGATATAAACATTTATGCGGTACTGTGAAAATTCATACATCCAAGCCTTGTGACTGTAGAATAAACCCTAGCACAAAGTCTAAGGTCCACCTAGAAACGTAATCGGATTCGGTCATTCCTTCCAATCCAAACAAACCCGAGATTTCAGGAATGGGAGTTGTCAAGTCCTATGGTACCATTACCTACTAACGAGCGGCATGATCGGTGTTAATGAATGTACATTGTCCCATTTAAACAAACCAAATGTCATACCAAAATGTAAGCATGTGATGAATAATAAATGTACTAAGTATGCACACAATGGGCATACATAGCATAGAATGTAATGTAATGTAAAATAATGTATGTACTAAGTATGCACACAATGGGCATACATAGCATAGAATGTAATGTAATGTAAAATAATGTACTAAGTACGCACACAATGGGCATACATAGCATAATATGTAATGTAAAATAATGTACTAAGTACACACACAATGGGCATACATAGCATAAAATGTAATGTAAAATAATGTACTAAGTACGCACACAATGGGCATACATAGCATAAAATGTAATGTAAAATAATGTACTAAGTATGCACACAATGGGCATACATAGCAAAACACAATGAAATCATGTACTATAAATGTACTAATGAACATAGCAAGTATATAATGTGAAAGCAGGAAAGCATGAAAGTAACAAGTAGGCACATGTGTTCCACCCCAAAATGTTTGGAAAACAGTAAAAGAGGGGTCTATGTACTCACTTGAGATTGCTTAGTAGTCCTTGAGTAACAACCAAACAATGCTAGAGATCACGGATATCAAACGACACCTAATATAGGTAACTATGTTAATATACCGGACCTAAATCGGAAGATCAGATAGAATGAGGGCTCGTAAACCAAATGAGTATGGGAACTCATGTAGTATGGTTTAAAAAAAGCCTACATACTAAATGAAACCTAACCTAAGTGCTTACGACCCATTACGACCCGTTTAGGTAGCTTATGTTACTTTAACGCGTCGTTCGCGTGAAACGCGTTCGGACCGCTTAACTAGTCCTATGACAAGTAATATATGCCTTAACATGTCTAATGTTGTTGCCAAATCAGTTTAGATGTCAAAAGTTACATTACATATGTTCAAAATGAATGTTGTCGTCAAAGGGGTATTTTGGTAATTTACCTAAGGCATATAAACTACCTATCATACAACTAACTAAACATCGTGACCATAAGGTATAACCTTGGAAGGTTATTCCCTATATACTATGGTCACCTAATGTGTTTGGTCGGATCCTAATGATCGACCAAAAGGGTAGGGTTCGAAAGTATAAGCGATTGTTTAGATCACTTACCTTACGACCCTATATAAGCACTAAACTAAAAGTGACGAGCTAAGCATGTTAAAACATGCTTAACTAAGTTTAGAAAACAGGTTTGGTATCAAAACAAACGGTTTTGATACCTAAGAGTAGTTTGGTTACAAAACACGCAAGAATGCGAATTTTGGCCGAAACTACGGCTCGTCACTGAGCCTAGATAACATGGAAATCAGTAGGTATAGTCATTAGGGACTATAACCATCGTGATTACGCTCACGTTATGAAGTTCAAATGAACTTCGCATTGACCATAAACTGGTCAATGCAGAAAGTCAAACAAAGTTTGACTTTAACGCTAAAAGAATAAAAGAACGAAGGAACACTTACAAAGGGTCCAAGAATGGAAGGTTTGAATCCGAACACTCTCAGGTATGAAGTGTTAAACACAACAACTTAGAGAGCAAGTTCAGATTTCAAAGGTGTGGGTTTTTGGGGTTGAGATGGTTGGGTATTTATAGGATATGCAAGACCGTTAGGATCATTTATCGAATAACGTGCTTTGATCACATCCCTACACTTATTGGCAAGCTCATGTACATCAAATTGGCCCCCCATAAGCAGGAAACAACACATGGAATTGGATTGGGAGTGCTAAACAGCTGTTAACAGCTGTTAAATTCAGTTAATCTGGTATGGGAGACTGACGCGGGCCGTGTAAGGATACACACAACACTTACGCAGGCCGCCTGGCCTTGTCTGATCAGAGCCAACTTTGCCATATTGACAGTTTCAGTCCCTGATGGTGTTTAAGGCCATTCCCGACACTTCCAAGGCCCGTAAAGCCAACTTTAAGGCCCTAAAATGATGCCTAAACATTTTGGACATGAAACATGCTGAAAAATATGTCGGATGTTGGTTCGTTTGGTCGTACGATCGCGATGTTCGCTTAATTAGGAACGGAATGCGCATAAGCGCGAAAAACGATCCAAATTGCGTGACGAATGGATTTTTCTTATGCCAAGCACTAAAATAAAATATTTTAGTGCTTACATAAATTTTTGGAGGTCCGGATGTATTCAGAACGTAAGTTATGCGCGAAAGTGCAAACTTGTGCACTTTTTGACGCTTTTAGTCCCTGAATGACCCAAAAGTTTATTTTAGCACACCGAACCCCTCAAAGCCTATTTCTAAGCTATGTAAAGGATATTTATGGTATGTTTAACTTATGGTCACGTTCCGGAATGTCTGTTACAGTTCAAATTGGCATACTTTCGCAGTTTGTCAACTTTAGTCCCTGTAAGCGATTTAACTCGATTTTGCCATACCAAAGCCTTAAAAACTTATTTCTAAGTTATGTAGAGGTTATTTAAGGTATGTTAAGCCTATTTTACTATTCCGGTGTGTTCGTTTCATTAAACGGGTTATATTTACGCATCAGTGCGCGCATAACCTTCCAGAAAGCGATTTATAGCTTGAAATCGAACAAGAATTGATATGTGCAAAGGATACACATATTTATACAAATCCCAAGTATGAAATACAATATTTCCCTAATACAGTATTTGTTTGATGGCCGTGGAGGCACAGGTGTCACAGTCTCCCCTACTTTAGTAAATTTCGTCCCGAAATTTTATTTAGAGGAAACTTGTGAGAGTTTAAAATATGAAGTTGAAAAGATCGAACAAAATTGGTTAGGGTTCTGAACTTCTAGTAACTTTAATAACATCATGCTTGCAATGTAAGAGGGATACTTATATACAAGTATATGAAGCGTCATTGGTGCGTCCACCGTACCTCCATTACATCGTTCTCATTTTGTTATTGTTGTCACTATCGGTTCTTACACATAATAAATCTTACTGGGTTTCTGTGCACTAAATTTCATAATTATGTACGCGTCCATAATTAGACAATTCCTTGCATAGTTCACACAGTCTATTTTATAATGTGTAGGGGAAAACCAAATGAACAAACCTGTGATGATTGTGACTAGACCACCATAGGGTCCCTTTTATTAAATAAATAAATAAATGATTTTAATAGACAACCAAGGAGTCTTTTCAGCTTATATCATCACATGTCATTCTTAACCATATTTTTGAATCAATCTTTTTGACTAGACCCCTAAAAGGGTCTCTTATGAATCATGGAGTGGTACTATATAATCCAAGGGTCTTAACTATTACATAGAAGCCCATTAAGGATTTAAGGTAGCACCTTTTTGAATATCCTACTACGAATTCCTCATATAAAGATATGAAAGATTCTACGAGGATTTGGATAACGAATACCCAGAGTATACAAAAACACAAAATGCATAAAAGAAAACACAAGATGCATAAACACATAGTCACATAATTGTTTAACTTGATTTTAGATTTGTTATCATTTTGTTAATTTGTT
Organism: Helianthus tuberosus; assembly: GCA_030545235.1. NCBI lineage: Eukaryota > Viridiplantae > Streptophyta > Magnoliopsida > Asterales > Asteraceae > Helianthus > Helianthus tuberosus. Next base: position 39,045 of record JARYGA010012585.1, on the reverse strand, counting down.
CAGCTAACTGTCCACATGTATTTAAAGCACACTAGGAATCCATCTCGTGGATTTCATTTGGTACGTTAAACATTATCAAGAATCTAACTATAAAGATAGAAAGATTTTTAAAAGAAAAATTCGATTTCGATTATAAGGAACCGAAATGTTTGAATTTAGGTACATAAGGAATCCAATTAAGGACTCTGATTTGAATGATAATCATCCACAAGGGTCTAAATGTGAAGGTAAAAAGATCCCATATGGATTTTAGAAGTTGAAGATGTTTTGAAACCTTGCACTGGACGTGCTTAAGTCAAAACATGAAGTAAAAATGCTTATGAAGTTGAGATGCTAGATATGTAAAGGCGACATATGAAGCAGAATTTGAAGGTTAAGTCAATGTATGAGGAAAATATTTTGAAAACTATGTATGGGGTTTCTTTTTTAAAAAAATGTGTTCAATGTTTTTGAAACCTTATATATAATACTTTTGAAATCATAAAGTAGGTGTACTAGGTAAGTATATTTATAAAAATGTTTTAAAATCATGCGAGATGAATTTTGAAATTATGTATAAGGTTTTTGAAAACATGAATGATGCTTTTGAAATCGTGCACTTGATATATTACTTAAAATTGTTTTCAAACTATATGAAATATTTTGAAATCATGAGGGTTGTTTTTGAAAACATAGACAAAGCTTTGTGCATTTGTTATGTTAAGTAAATACACTATATTAAATATGTTTTCGAACTATATATAGAATGTTTTGAAATCATGTAGGTTGTTTTGAAAACTTATGTTATGCATGTTTGAAGAAATCAGAACGTAATGAGTATGAGATTTGAAAATATCCTTGGTTATCTAACCAAGGATTCAAAGGCATAGAAGCACGATTACCCATAATGTCACTTTATTTCCTGTACTTCGTTTCTTAGAATAAAACGAGTACTTAGGATTTACCAAGGAAATCATGAGTAAACGCAAAAATGGGAAAAAATTTCACAAAAGTAGTTTGCAAGGAACATAGTTCCTTAATGTAGGCATCATAGGGAAATGCCATACACACATGTAACTACACTCGTATATCAGAATTGTGAACAATAATTTATTTATAAACAAAACAGATTGTTTCACATTACAAGAAAATAGAAGAACAAAAGCATAAGACAGCAACATCTTCTAGTCAGCCAACTGCTCATCCGTGGGTAGGATTTGCATTAGCAAGCTTTGGGCAATCCCTTAGGAAATGGCCCATCTCGCCACAGTTGTAGCAAGACCCTGGTGAGAAACGAGCTTGAGCAGAGTCGCCAGCTTGCTTTGGAGCAACTGCAGCTCGGCAAACTATTGCTGTATGACCTTTAAGTCCACAAATTTGGCATTTGCGGCACTTCACACTAGGGTGATGATGAAGGCTACATTGGTTGCACAAGGGTGCAGTTCCGTTGTATGGCTTCCTAGCAGGGGGTTGAGCTGGTTGGTTGGGGATGGCTTGACCATTGTGAGCGACCATGGTGAAGTTCTGAGAAGCCCTTCGCTTCTTTGACTTCCTAGGGGATCGTTCATCCATGGTCTTTGATTCCTCGATTGGTTTCTTGGCTGATGGGGCTGTCACTTGGCTAGGTCTTGCCTGTTTTGGTGCAACCGCTGCGGGATTCTTTGAAGCTTTACGTTTCTTTGGTTTTGGTGAAGGCTTGGCTTCCGTCTCCTTTGGTGATTCTTGAGTGGCTTCATTGTTGAGACGAGAGGCTTCATTGTTGAGACGAGACATGGCAATGCCTAAATCCACAGTCTTCAGAATCACTTCGCCTATTTGCTGGGCAAATTTGGTTGTTTGCTCGGACATTTGACCGTTGCTGAGAGGAAGAGACATTCTAGAAGGAAATGAAAGATATAGGAGGAAACAAATGAAATGTTATCGACAAATAAAACAAAATGACAACGCATAGAAATTGCGATCATTTGTTTGTTACCTAAGGCAAAGAAATGAGACGGTGACAAATCAAAGTAAATGGGTCATATTAATGTATCACTGAAGACATGCTCGCCTATAAGTGAACACTCACCCCAAGAGTTCCCAGGTAAGAGTGACTGGTCCGATACTGCGGATTTATACGAACACTCTAGCCTTCGACAGAAAACTCAGGGTACAGGCATTCACTCTTCCAGTTTGCACGTGTTCACATTATACGGCCCAAACTTTGACGAGATTTGAAAACTTAGAGGGTTCAAAACCTTATAACAGAGGGTTCAAAACCTTACAATAGAGGGTTCAAAACCTAGTAATCAATCAACCTAGAACAAATGATTAGTTTTCAAAGCGGTTTTGAAATTTATGTTCTTGTTGTGGTTGTCGCCTAAGGATAGGTGACAGTATTGTTTTATGACTAAACGCAAGTAAACTCGCGTTAGGGTCCTAGGAAGGTTATAGACTAGGTCAAAGTATTACTAATAACCTAATTCCCTATAACCATGAGCTCTGATACCAACTTTTCTGTCACACCCCGACCACGTAAAACAACAAAACGTGGCGGAAATGTCGGGGAGTGTTGTAACAGAATCATTGTTTCATAACACTTGGAAATTGAAATATTGTTTTATTGATTAAAAGAGTTACAATGTCTTGACAATCAAAGAAACATAACATAAATAACTAGTCTTGCATCTTTTATTGTCTCTAAGGCCCAAATCCGCCTAAGTGTATCTTGGTAAATCCTATGCATCATATCCTGAAACACATGTGAAAATAGGTACGTCAGCATAAAAATGCCTGTGAGATACATAGGTTTTGTGAAAATAGGATTCATGACTTGTAAGTTTAGAAAAAATTGTTTAGCAAAAGTCAGTCATGAACCTTGTAAATTGATTTGTTTTGTAAATCGTTTGAAAAACAATAAGTTCAGATGATATGTATAAATAAGAGAATAATGTATGGTTAAATGAATAACCAAGTAAAATGAGTTTGTATAAGATAAGTTGTTTGTAAAACAATGTCTTGTGAAAAGAATGTTATTTGTATAAAATGTTATATGTCTCAAATTGAAATGATTCAAATAATGCTACGATATGTAATACCATACAAACACTTATATATAGGAAGTACCAGCGGCATATCCACCATGCTTGTATCATATTACACACGCCTCGTTACTTAAATCACTTACTCAAACCAAACCACCAAAGTAAAATGTTTATGTATAATCAAATGTCAAAATGTTGATGTGAAAACCATGTCTAATGTCTATGTCTAATGTTTATGTCTAATCATGAATTGTGTATGTAAATGTCAAAATGTTTATGTATGGTAAGTGAAATATATCAACTAAACCATATGTAAAATGCACAAAAACAAGGTATTGAAGTAAAACATGGTTTAAATCAAAGTTATGTTTTGTGTAATAAATGCATGCTATACTGATATAAACATTTATGCGGTATTGTGAAAATTCATACATCCAAGCCTTGTGACTGTAGAATAAACCCTAGCACAAAGTCTAAGGTCCACCTAGAAATGTAATCGGATTCGGTCATTCCTTCCAATCCAAACAAACCCGAGATTTCAGGAATGGGAGTTGTCAAGTCCTATGGTACCATTACCTACTAACGAGCGGCATGATCGGTGTTAATGAATGTACATTGTCTCATTTAAACAAACCAAATGTCATACCAAAATGTAAGCATGTGATGAATAATAAATGTACTAAGTATGCACACAATGGGCATACATAGCATAGAATGTAATGTAATGTAACATAATGTATGTACTAAGTATAAACACAATGGGCATACATAGCATAGAATGTAATGTAATGTAAAATAATGTACTAAGTACGCACACAATGGGCATACATAGCATAAAATGTAATGTAAAATAATGTACTAAGTACGCACACAATGGGCATACATAGCATAAAATGTAATGTAAAATAATGTACTAAGTACGCACACAATGGGAATACATAGCATAAAATGTAATGTAAAATAATGTACTAAGTATGCACACAATGGGCATACATAGCAAAACACAATGAAATCATGTACTATAAATGTACTAATGAACATAGCAAGTATATAATGTGAAAGCAGGAAAGCATGAAAGTAACAAGTAGGCACATGTGTTCCACCCCAAAATGTTTGGAAACAGTAAAAGAGGGGTCTATGTACTCACTTGAGATTGCTTAGTAGTCCTTGAGTAACAACCAAACAATGCTAGAGATCACAGATATCAAACGGCACCTAATATAGGTAACTATGTTAATATACCGGACCTAAATCGGAAGATCGGATAGAATGAGGGCTCGTAAACCAAATGAGTATGGGAACTCATGTAGTATGGTTTAACAAAGCCTACATACTAAATGAAACCTAACCTAAGTGCTTACGACCCATTACGACCCGTTTAGGTAGCTTATGCTACTTTAAGGCGTCGTTCGCGTGAAACGCGTTCGGACCGCTTAACTAGTCCTATGACAAGTAATATATGCCTTAACATGTCTAATTTTGTTGCCAAATCAGTTTAGATGTCAAAAGTTACGTTACATATGTTCAAAATGAATTTTGACGTCAAAGGGGTATTTTGGTAATTTACCTAAGGCATATAAACTACCTATCATACAACTAACTAAACGTCGTGGCCATAAGGTATAACCTCAGAAGGTTATTCCCTATATACTATGGTCACCTAATGTGTTTGGTCGGATCCTAATGATCAACAAAACGGGTCGGGTTTGAAAGTATAAGCGATTGTTTAGATCGCTTACCTTACGACCCTATATAAGCACTAAACTAAAAGTGACAAGCTAAGCATGTTAAAACATGCTTACCTAAGTTTAGAAAACAAGTTTGGTATCAAAACAAACGGTTTTGATACCTAAGAGTAGTTTGGTTACAAAACACGCAAGAATGCGCATTTTGGCAGAAACTACGGCTCGTCACTGAGCCTAGATAACGTGGTAATCAGTAGGTATAGTCACTAGGGACTATAACCATCGTGATTACGCTCACGTTATGAAGTTCAAACGAACTTCGCATTGACCATAAACTGGTCAATGCAGAAAGTCAAACAAAGTTTGACTTTAATGCTAAAAGAATAAAAGAACGAAGGAACACTTACAAAGGGTCCAAGAATGGAAGGTTTGAATCCGAACACTCTCAGGTATGAAGTGTTAAACACAACAACTTAGAGAGCAAGTTCAGATTTCAAATGTGTGGGTTTTTGGGGTTGGGATAGATGGGTATTTATAGGATATGCAAGACCGTTAGGATCGTTTATCAAATAACGTGCTTTGATCACATCCCTACACTTGTTGGCAAGCTCATGTACATCAAATTGCCCCCCCCCCCCCATAAGCAGGAAACAACACTTGGAATTGGATAAACATCTGTTAAATTCAGTTAATCTGGTATGGGAGTCTGACACAGGCCGCGTAAGGATACACACAACACTGACGCGGGCCGCCTGGCCTTGTCTGATCAGAACCAACTTTGCCATATTGACAGTTTCAGTCCCTGATGGTGTTTAAGGCCATTCCCGACACTTCTAAGGCCCGTAAAGCCAACTTTAAGGCCCTAAAATGATGACTAAACATTGTGGACATGAAACATGCTCAAAAATATGTCGGATGTTGGTTCGTTTGGTCGTGCGATCATGATTTTCGCTTAATTACGACGGAATGCGCATAAGCGTGAAAAACGATCCAAATTGCGTGACGAATGGATTTTTCTTATGCCAAGCACTAAAATAAAATATTTTAGTTCTTACATAAATTTTTGGATGTCCGGATGTATTCAGAACGTAAGTTATGCGCGAAAGTGCAAACTTGTGCACTTTTTGACACTTTTAGTCCCTGAATGACCCAAAAGTTTATTTTAGCACACCGAACCCCTCAAAGCCTATTTCTAAGCTATGTAAAGGATATTTATGGTATGTTTAACTTATGGTCACGTTTCGGAATGTCTGTTACAGTTCAAATTGGCATACTTTCGCAGTTTGTCAACTTTAGTCCCTGTAAGCGATTTAACTCGATTTTGCCACACCAAAGCCTTCAAAACTTATTTCTAAGTTATGTAGAGGTTATTTAAGGTATGTTAAGCCTATTTCACTATTCCGGTGTGTTCGTTGCATTAAACGGGTTATATTTACGCATCAGTGCGCGTATAACCTTCCAGAAAGCGATTTATAGCTTGAAATCGAACAAGAATTGATATGTGCAAAGGATACACATATTTATACAAATCCCAAGTATGAAATACAATATTTCACTGATACAGTATTTGTTTGATGGTCGTGGTGGCACAAGTGTCACATGCCTGGTTTGCCTCCAGTTCGTCAAGTCGAGTTTCATATTGACCTTATACCCAATGCCAACCCGATTGCGAAAGCACCTTATCATCTTGCGACGTCGGATATGCAAGAGTTATCGAAACAGCTTCAAGAGTTGTTTGATAAAGGATTCATCCGTCCGAGCTTTTCGCCTTGGGGAGCTCCTGTCCTCTTTGTGAAAAAGAAAGATTGATCTTTTCGAATGTGTATCGATTATCGTGAGCTTAATAAGCTTACCATAAAGAATCGATATCCCCTACCTCAAGGTGCTTCATGCTTTTCCAAGATCGATCTGCGATCTGGGTATCATTAACTTCGTGTTCTCGAAGAAGATATTCCCAAAACTGCTTTTCGTACAAGATATGGGCATTACGAGTTCACTGTCATGCCTTTTGGTTTGACGAATGCCCCAGCTATCTTCATGGACTTAATGAATAGGGTTTGTAAACCTTATTTAGACAAGTTCATCATTGTGTTCATCGACGATATTCTCATTTATTCGAAGTCTCGAGCCGATCACGAGCAACACCTTCGTTTGACATTGGAACTCCTAAAAAAAGGAACAACTTTTTGCTAAATTCTCCAAGTGTGAATTCTGGCTTAAAGAAGTTCAGTTTTTGGGTCATATAGTCAACGAGCAGGGTATTCATGTAGACCCATCCAAGATAGCTGCTATTAAGGATTGGAATACACTGACAACACCTACAGAGATTCGATCATTTCTTGGTCTTGCTGGTTATTATCATCGATTATTTCTAATTTCTCAAAGATCGCGGTTCCACTCACTGCTTTGACTCAGAAAAATAAGCATTTTGAGTGGGGACCTAAGCAAGAAGAAGCGTCCCAAACGCTGAAACGGAAGCTCTGTTATGCTTCTGTTTTATCTCTACCCGAGGGAAACGATGATTTTGTTGTCTATTGTGACAAGTCGAATCTAGGACTTGGTTGCGTTCTTATGCAATGAGGTAAAGTCATAGCTTATGCGTCTAGATAGCTGAAAATTCATGAGAAGAACTATACGACTCATGATCTTGAATTAGGAGCTGTGGTTTTCGCACTTAAAATCTGGAGACACTACCTCTATGGAACGAAGTGCGTGGTTTTCACAGACCACAAAAGTCTCCAGCATATTCTCAATCAGAAGGAGCTGAACATGAGTAAACGACGTTGGGTTGAACTCTTAAATGATTATGATTGCGAGATCCGCTACCATCCTGGTAAGGAAAATGTCGTAGCCGATGCGCTTAGTCGAAAGGAACGAGTCAAGCTCCATTTTGTTCGAACTCTATCTGATATTCAATCTCGTGTACTTCAAGCTCAACGATCTTGTGTGATCAAAGACTTATTAAAATATGAGCTACCACTTCAACTCGAACTTAAACTCCAAACGAAGGACGATGGGTTGCTATATTTCAAGGATCGTTTGTGGATTCCGAAACAAGACGATCTTCGCACCTTGGTAATGGACGAATCTCACAAATCTCGATATTCTATCCATCCTGGTGCTGATAAAATGTACAAGGATCTTCGTACTCAGTTCTGGTGGCCTGGTATGAAGAAGGATGTTGCCTTGTATGTATCGAAATTCCTAACTTGTCTCAAAGTCAAGGTTGAATATCAACGACCTTCTGGTTTGCTTGTACAACCAGAGATACCGGTTTGGAAGTGGGAGAACATTGCAATGGATCTCATCACTAAGTTACCGCGTACATCTAAAGGTCACGATGCTATTTGGGTTTTTATCGGTCGATTAACGAAATCAGCTCATTTTATTCCGATTCGCGAGGATCTATCTGCTGATAAACTTGCAAAGATTTATGTTGATGAGATTGTATCACGACATGGTGTTCCTTTGGATATCATTTTTGATCGTGATGCTCGGTTTTCATCTCATTTTTGGAAGACCATGCAATCTGCTTTGGGAACCCAACTAAATTTGAGCACTGCTTATCATCCCTAAACAGATGGACAATCTGAGAGAACGATTCAAACTTTGGAGGATATGCTTAGGGCATGCGTGATAGACTTTGGTGGTAATTGGGATTCTCATCTTCCACTGATCGAGTTCTCTTACAACAATAGTTATCATGCCAGTATTAATATGGCACCATTTGAAGCTCTCTACGGTCGAAAATGTCATTCACCTGTCTGTTGGGATGAGATCGGTGAAGCTCAGCTTACTGGACCTGAGCTCATTCTGGAAACAAAAGACAAAATCAAGAAAATCCGCGATAATCTTGTGACAGCTCGAAGCCGTCAAAAGAGTTATGCGGATATGCGACGCAAGTCCTTAGAATTTCAAATCGGAGATCGTGTCCTACTCAAGGTGTCACCTTGGAAGGGAGTGGTGAGATTTGGAAAGAAAGGAAAACTTGCACCCCGATATGTTGGACCATTTAAGATTGTTGAAAGAATTGGAAAGGCTGCCTATCGACTACAGCTACCTCCAAAGCTTGGGAATATTCATCCGACTTTTCACGTGTCCAATTTGCGAAAGTGTTTAGCTGATGCTGATCTTCACATTCCTCTCGACGAGATTCAAATCGATGAAACAATGCACTTTGTCGAGAAACCCGTGGAGATAGTGGACCGTACGTTCAAACAGTTGAAGAACAAACAGATTCGATTGGTCAAAGTTCGCTGGGAATCCAAACGTGGCCTCGAGTTTACTTGGGAATGTGAAGACCAGATGAAGACGAAATATCCGCATTTGTTTTCATAAGTTTCCTCTAAATAAAATTTCGGGACGAAATTTAAAGTAGGGGAGACTGTGACAACTGTGTTCAGTAATCACCGTATACTGTAAAACAATGTTGATTATCAATAAAACAATGTGCTTTGGTGTTATTATATGTGTTATTGTGTTTGATGATTTTATAATTTGATTCGATTCCGATTTCAAACTTTAAATCGCTTTCTGGAAGGTTATACGCAAACTGGTGCGTAAACGCGATCATTTTAACGCGACGTACACTCCGGAACTGTGACATAAGCCAAACATACCCTAAATACCTTTACATAACTTAAAAATAAGTTTTGAAGGATTCGGAATGGCAAAAACATGTTTATTTGAACTGAAGAACTAATTGCGACAAAACTGCGAAACGAACGTTGGTGACCGCCCGGATAATATTTAAATCCTGAAAAATATTATGTTATGATTAAAATTTTATTTTTAATCAGGTTCGTGTTGAAAAATAAATTAAAACGCTTAAAAACGTTATTTTTCAAGTTTAAGCGCGTACCGCGTATTACTCCGTAACACAGTGCTTATACTGCAAAACGCAGACAACGCAGCCAGTCTCGGCAACTGAAATTTATTTCAATAAAAATTTGGCGAGTTTATTTTTATATAATAATAAAAATAATTTAGAATGCCATAAACCGGGATTTAAACGCTAGATAAAATACCCGGTATCCAGTTAAACACCAGTTTTTAACCTACATATATCAATTAGGTGTATTTTATGCAAATATATATATACATTTCGTGTATATATGTATGTAAGACAAGTGCCATCTTTTTTCCATACACTTGACACATGTTGATGCATGCCTTCTTCTTAAATCTTGCAAATCTCTACATATATCTTACAAGATCACAATCCAAGATCACAATCTTCACACAATCTCTTCCTCTCTCTCCTCCCAAAACCGTAACCCCCTCCTCACCTCCATATTCATATTCTTCAACCTTGTTCTTCATAATCAAGCTCCATTTCAAGCATATTTCAAGTTGGTGTGAAGGTACAAAGGAGATTCCAAGGTGCTTTCAAGTGATTTCAAGCTCCATATCATCAAAACCTCATCCAACAACTTACTTGAATCTTGAAGGTATAACATTTATGTTTAAATCATACTTTTGATTCTTGGTTGTTCTTGATGATTTGAAGTTTCTCTTGAATCTTGGAATTTTTCACAAACTTGAAATCTAAAAAGAAATGGGTCTTGATACAAAATAAAAATGGTGATATATATAAGTGTGTGCATAACCGTATATATATATATGTATGTGTATGAAATTTGAGCTTGATCTTTGGTAAATACTTGTTTAAGTTGTTGCTTGTTCTTGAATAACAGTTAAAATGCAAGTGTTGAATGATCTGTGTATGATATGATAAATGATCAATTAAATCAGCAAATAAACATGAATAAATCACATGTATGATGCATCTAAACTCATATGAAAAGATGATGATATGATAGTGTGCTTTAGACACTTGTACATGAGAATACATGTTGATTTAAAGCTCATGAAATGGAAAAAAAATGATTGTATGACAAAAGTGTTTTAGAACAGATTATAAACACTAAAAATAACATTATTTGGTATATTATAATGGCATGAAACTTTGACATAGGTTTGATAGCTTTGCATGTTGTACATATAGCTTAAAAAGTGGTAAAATATGTCAAATTTGCAGGATTTATGTGCTTTATGTGAGACCTGCACTATCATGAGTATAACCACTATTTTATTCAGTAAATAACATGGGTTATGTTAAAATATCAAGTCGTTTCGATTTGGGATGGTTAGGGTAACATTTGATGCAAAACTATGCGGTAAAACGGTTAAAAATCGGCTTTTCGGAGGATTTTTATAAAACTGTTTTAGATCAGTAAGTAAACTAATATTTTTGATATAAAAATAAGTATTTTAACTTATATCAAGTTTACTTGGTGTTTGGTTAGTCATACGTGACTTCCGACGCCCAAAAATGTTACCGAATCGCTAAATTAAGTGTTTTTCGACATACACTATAATGGGTTGTTCATGGGTAAATTTTATGTGTTACAATGTGCTATGTGTTTTACAATATGTGTATGATGACATGTTTATAGTTGACAAGATTATGTGTATTACGATATTTATTTTATGTCACAATAAGTATATATATTACGACGCGCAAATCGTAGATATATTGCTTATAACATGATGAGGGTCACCAATAAAATCGTTCAAGTCGCAAAGCTTTTTAAAATATATATGAACTCATATATATATATATATATATATAAATACACCAATATAATAAAAAATAATAACTTTTCGAGAAAATCTCAAAGTTATGTGAAAATTCTAAGTATCAGAGAAACTTATGTATTTTCTGGGTTTTTGATTATTAAATCATTCTTATTTAATTTAGGACGAATAAACAATTTGAGGGATTGTGTTAACATATAAAAACGCACCCAAAGGTGAGTACATAGATCCCCTCTTTTACATGTTTTGTGGTAACTATGTGAGTACATAGTTCCCCTATTTTACTGTTTTCGATTGTTTTGGGGTGATTCATATGTATCAAAACGATTTTGATATTTTAACGATGATTTCAAAAACGATTAAGATGGTTTATACTAAATTAACAACGATTTCGACGATGTGAACGAAATTGTTGGTTGTAGTTACATAACGAATGACATTCATTAATTTTGGCCGAACCGACCAGTATTAGGTTATGGTACCATAGGATCTGACAAATCCCGTTATCAGACAGCACCCATGGTTATGTGTGGGTTAGGTGGGTAACGACTGAATCTGTGATTGTTAACTTACCCTTTGGTGGTTTGTTAATACGAGTTGAACGATGGACGAGTTACTGTTGGTGCATGCGTCTGTCGACTTCGTCTTGTATCGAGTCTTATATTACAATTGTTAGATCAGGACGCGTTATACGAGAAATAGGGCAGGTTTTATGAGTATTTGATGTAATTTCGTTTGAACATGACATGTGACACTTTCAAGCGAAATTAACATGTGTAATTTCGTTTGAAGTGACACATACCACTTTCAAACGAAATAGCACCTCCTATAAATACCCTTGTGCCTGATTTCATTTGTAACTTTCCGGTCAAAGCAACGAAGTGCTGCCGAAGTGTTGTCAGGTGTTTCACGAGGTGAATTATTTTGTTTGAAAGGTTGTTTTTGTGAATCTTGTAACCGAAACATGGACGGGGATTTTTACAACGCATTCGCTACCCCGATTACTCTTGCACAGAACACGATGTTGGAGAATGAAACTGGAACGATGCAGAAACCTCCAAAACTCTTGAATATCGAGGAGTATAAAAGTTGGGAAGAAAAGTTCGAAAACTGGGTACAAGCCAATTATTTGGATGCTTGGGTGAATGTTGAGACGAAATACGTTAGACCAATGAATGATGAAGAAGAGCTTATTGCAATTAAAGATTTAAGTGCTGATAATAGAAAGAAATATAAAGATGAGAAAATGATGCTAAGTCTACTTCAACAAGCTGTGAAAGAAGACATTTTGGTTCTCTTGCAACATAATGGAACTTCTTATTCGATTTGGAAAGCTTTAAAATCAAAGTTTCAAGGAAGCGAAGAAATGGTAAAGAACAAGAAGTCACTATTGAAGAAAGAGTTTGATCTGTTTCGTGGTTTGAAGAATGAGAGCACAAAGCAGATTATTGAAAGATACTGCAATTTGTTAGCAAACATGAAGAGATTGAAAATCTCTAAAGATAATGAGGAGTTGATTGAAAAACTATCTGATGCTTTACCATATGAAACTTGGGGTACATATCTCATGATGTTGAGGAACAAGAAAGGGTTTAAAATTTTAACTTTGAGCAAGTTCATTGAGAAATTAGAAGCCCAGGAAATGGAACAAAGGAAAGTCTCGAGAATGAAAGATTTTGACGGTGAACAAGACATCGGACTTTACTACAAAGGTGGAGTCAGTGATAAAACCACAAATTTGTCACCAAAGGTAGAGACTACATACAATGCAAAAAGTTCATCTGGAAGTTCTTCCAAAGGATCAAACAGCAACACAAGTTTTTCATCATATCCATCATTTGATCCGAACTTTTCAGCAACAAAGAATGGCAAGAAGCTACAATGCAATATTGTACTGAATCTGGAGAATGATGAGGATTATTCAGCAGAAATTGCTAAGAGTCATATGTCTTTGTTGGGAACTGTGTTGGAGTCTTATGGTAGTTTTGTTGTAGGTTGGATCGGGAATCCAATGCTTACAAAAGAGGATTACGATCAGATTGATGCTGAAGAGATGGAACTGATGGACATAAAGTGGTGTTTGGCAAGTGTATTGAGACGAGCTGAGAAATTTAAGCAGATCACAGGAAGAGATGATTTACGTGAAGCTAATATTTCTACTTTAGGATTTGATAAATCTAAAGTCACTTGTTTTCGTTGTAGGGAAAAAGGACACTTCAAGAGGGAGTGCAAAAACTGCGAAGCAAGTGGAGCTCAAAATCCGTTCAACAACAACAATGATTACTATCGGAAGGCTATCTATCATCAAGTTGCTCAACAACAACAAGAACCGCAAGTGGCACATGGTAGAAAAGTCATTGAAGAATCTTCAAAGAGAGCTTGTATGGTGAATCAGGATGATCAAAAGCCAACGGAAGGTTTCAGTTGGGACAAATATATCTCAGCCGACAACAAAGCATGCTTGATAAACCAAGATGATGAAAAATTGCCTAAAGGTTTTAGCTGGGCACATTTCAATTGGGATGATTATGATCCAAACAAAGATTCAAATCATAAAGCGTATGTTGCTCGAGTTGAAGAGGATAGTGATGATGATACTGAGTATTGGTCAAGAAGAATGGAAGCTAATTTGAAATTGATAGCAGAAAGTGATAGTGATGACGATAAAGCTAAAAAGAAAAAGAAAAAGGTAAAAACACCAGTTAGCAGTGATGATGAAGAAGCTCCAGTAATAAAGAAAACGATAAAGGAGGTTCCAAAGTTCAAAGTTGATCAAGAAGCTAACGCTAAAAAGATTCTGGTGATTTGTGAGAATTGTGAAATTATCAAGAAGAAAAACAGTGAACTGATTAACAATACAAATCAGTTGAAGGAATCTTACGATGTTTTGAACAAGGCCATGAATCAGTACAATCAATCAAGTGAAGAACAAGCAACATCAATGAAGACACTTCAGGGAGCTTTCATGATAAAGCAGAAAAGTGTGAACAGTTACATTGAAAAGTGTGCTGTGCTTGAGCAAAAGTTGGAAACCCAAAGAATTGAAACTGAAATAGTAAACCGTTTGTTAAAAAGTTACTCATGTACTTCTTATGTCACTGACAGGATTTATTGATGTCACGTTTACATCGTCTGATACTGATCATGAGGATGATGAGGTAACTGAAGAACAAAAGACTTCTGACAAAAAGAAAGAAAAGAAGAAGGATATTAAAGAAAAGATATCTGGTAAGAAACAAGGTTTCAGTTTCAACAAGTGTCCACCCCTCTTGAAAATGGATATTCTCCGAGAAATCCAAATTCAGAAAGAGTCAAAAAGGCAACAAATTTACAGTGGGAGTCGGAGTCTACAGTTAACTTGCCAGATAATATTGATGTCACGTTTACATCGTCTGATACTGATCATGAGTCCGAGTTAATAAAGAAAGTGGTCGATCAGGTGTTGGATAAAGATGAATCCGAGGAGTCAAAGTCGGAGTCTAAATCAGAGTCAAAGTCTGAGTCCAGCATTCCGAGTCAAACCATCAAACAGGGCAAAAGGGTTTACAATAAAGAATTCCTTCTATCAAAATCTAATTTGAATGGCGAAACATTCAAAGTTGCATATACATTGAATGATTCTGACAAATTTTATTCTGATGAGGAATTTCCAATAAGAGGTGTTAAACCAGAAATGATCAAAAAGGTTTTTAAACTAACAGAAATTAATATTTCTGAAATAAAAGATGTAAGTCTTAATGATAAACCAAAAAAATACACCTCAAGAGTTCAACAAAGAGAAAACAAGAAAAAGGGTTATAGTTCTGGTTCAGGTTTTCAAAAGAAACCAAACCATAACAGTAATTTCAAAAGAAAAGGTCTTGGTTTTATTCCACTGAAAAATTATAAAAATGAAAAAACTTATAAACCTAAAACTGTGTTTGTTTCAGGAACAAGTGCTGAGGAGGAACAAAAGAGTCCATTCTAGAAGCAACCTAATAAAGAATTTATTGCAAAGAAGCAAGAAGAGATGAAGAATGCTGATCAAATGAAAGAAACGAGAACCTGTTTCCAATGCAACACTGTTGGACATATTGCCAAAAATTGTTTCAAGGCAAAACAATCAAAACAGGGAGTTTCTCGTAAACTGAAAGATAAAGAAATTGTGTTTGAACCACCAATTGATAGAACTAAACTTTTCAAAAATTTAATTTTTGAGATTGGTGAATGTTCAAATAGATTTTACAAGAAAAGAGCAAAACTTGACAACCAGAAATGGGTTGTTAAAAAATCTGATGGTAGTTCTAGCAATGATTCTGATTCATCAAAATCAGAGGAGCTATCTTATGGCGATGAATCTGATTCCACAAAGTCAGAGGAGCCACAGGTTGAGGTAAAAGGTGAAAAATCAGTGCCGACTGTGGATGGTGTGAATTTTCCATCACTTCGGGCTGAAAATTTTAAAAAGAAAGTTGGAAAAGTTGAGATTTCAAATCAATTCTTCTCTGAGAAGAAAGAATTTGATATTGAAAGAGCTTTTAACTCCAAAGTCCATAACATTTTTGGAAAAATGGTTGACAGGAAGGTCAAAGGAGTGAAGGAGTTTTACGAGAAGAAGACGAAGAAAGATAAAGTTGAACCATCCTTGGTTTGTGACTGGGATGGTACATACTACGAACAGTAAGTCTCTGGACTTGCCGGAGCTCCCAGGTTGGTAAGAGTGGAGCAGGAATTGGCATTCATCTTTCTTGGTTGGTAATGTTACAGTGGTAAAGCACATGTGATACTTTAAATTGTTATATTTTTCAAGTGGTTGATGAAGGTTTTCATTTACAAGTAGTAAATTCAAGGACATTAAGTTGTACTTGTTTTTCATACAAGTGGTTAATCAAGGTCATTAGGTTGAACTTGATTGGACCATACTTACAAGTGGTATTTGAAAGACAGTGTGATGAACCAAACCCCTAACCTACAAATGGTAAAATAAAATCAACACAACTTATTTTCCGGAAAAACCATTTGATTAAAACAAACTTAAGTGTTTTGAAATCAGTGGGAAAATAGTTTGTTGTGAGGGGGAGTTCTGATTGTTTATGCCAAGTGAATGGCGAATTGAAGTGATTTGATATTGGTTGTCAATTTACTTGTACAGTTTGTTTTTCAAATTTCCTTTAAATGTGTTTGCATTTTAGGGGGGGTAAGAATTTTCAGAAAATCCAAAAACATTAGAAAATTTGAAAAAGTAAAAAAATGATAAAATTCAAAAATGAGTTTTGGTGTCTAAAAAGAGGAAATGATAGTACATCAGTAGACAGTTACAATATGCTAAAGAAATGTAATGTTTAAATAGCGTTAAACGGTCTCACTGATGATATGCCGATAGGTTTTAACACATTTAGTAAACTATTTCGGGATATAAACTTAAATTCAAACTTGCTTATTTTGTGGGGAACACTACTTGGATATATAGGTAACCCCTAAAATTTCGTTTGAAGGATCCCTCTTTCTGAGATACTAGGTCTTTATGCTCAGTGATATCTGGGGTATTATCCCGGGACTTCTGATAATGCGAAAGCAATGGCCTAGTCCCCGGAGAATACTTTACTGCTTGCTTGAAATATAGCGCCGCCCTCAGCAAAAATGATGAAACAATAAAATTGATAATCATTGCTGTTGTAAAAAAGATCCTCTAAAGGGGACCCACCAAAAGTCGAACCGTCATCTCTCTGCTGAACGGAAGTTCTGACCTGAGCTCTCACGGTTTCGCAATTAACCTCTTACAGATATCATCTGTGGTATACTCATCTATAAGACTGAATATTGGGATATGGATACGGGAGTATATTCAAGAGGTGGGACACATGAATGAGTTTAAGTCCTTAATACACCTAACTCATATCCTGAATCAGTTGAACTTTGTGTAAGAATTTAAGTGGATCAGTATATTGGCAATCTAAGTGAATTGTTTAATTCTTAATGTGTAACTAAGCTCAACGGTACTTGTGACTTGTCAAAAACTGATATGATCCTCTTACACAAACTCACAAAAATATTGTTTGTAAATATTTCTTTACTGTATTTCATTTCATTACAAAATCCAAAAAGATTTTTGGTGTGTTTTAGCATAAATTTTGTAAAAGTCAAAAAGATTTTCGACAACTGGTGTTGGAGAACTGATTTTCAAAATTCCGAGTGCTAAACATGACGACAACTGGTTTGGGAGAGAGTTGAGTATTTAGTGAGGGGGAGTGTGTATCCAAATGAGAAAAGTTTTGAAATGAAAATGATATTCCTGTAAGTGGTTCATCAGAAATTTTAAATGTAAAATCATTCTTTGAAGTGTATTTACAATTGGTAAACAAAGAATAAATTTGTGAATTGTTAAAATTGTGAAATTTATTTTTGGGTAGAGTTTTTATGCAGGTTAGAGCCAGGAATCGATTCTGAACCTGTAAACATTTGAGAGAGTCAGGTTACTATCCTGAACCTGTGGAAGATGTGAGTCAGGTTACCATTTTGGAACTGCTGATGCTGATGAACTTAAGGAATCAAGAGATCTGATCAAGAGAATTAAAAATCTCGAGAGCCAGACTCAGATCCTGGAGGTTATAAGCATTCGAGGGAGAGTTTATTTGTTGGTGCTGAAAAGATGAGAAGAGAGAGATTGAGGATGCTTTACAGTGTCAGATACTTCAAAGAGTTCGAGAGGACTGATAAAGATTGAAGATGCGAAGACTCGACACTGAAGACTCGTCAACATTCGAGGGGGAGTTTGTTGGTGCATGCGTCTGTCGACTTCGTCTTGTATCAAGTCTTACATTACAATTGTTAGATTAGGACACGTTATACGAGAAATAGGGTAGGTTTTATGAGTATTTGATGTAAATTCGTTTGAACATGACATGTGACACTTTCAAACGAAATTAACATGTGTAATTTCGTTTGAAGTGACACATGCCACTTTCAAACGAAATAGCACCTCCTATAAATACCCTTGTGCCTGATTTCATTTCTAACTTTCCGGTCAAAGCAACGAAGTGCTGCCGAAGTGTTGTCAGGTTGTAAATCGTTATCAAATCAATCATACAATAGTTTAAAGTGTATATCTTGCTGAATTGACCTCTACACGTCTATTTCCGCCTCTCGTGTTGAGATAAACTCTTCTGATCGACTCGTTCGGGTCTGAAAACGATCCTACAGTTACGAAGGTTTGAATGTAATTAGCGAGACGACCAAAAAAATAGTTTTCACAATTAAAACGAGAACGATTTTGAACGATTGAAGGATTATGAACGATTTAAATAAATGAACGATGATCTATAACGAGAACGAGTTAAACGATGTCACACAACGATGTTTACGAAACTATATAAACCATACGAGTTTTATTACGAGAATGATTTATGGTTTTGTTTACTTAAACAAATGTTTTGGGTTAAGATTCATGGCATCGAGGTTTATAAATTATAACCAAACTGTTTTGACTTGGTTATTCATTTTACAATACAAACATTTTACAAAACAAGTTTTCTAATATCGATTAACGAAGTTGTACGAGATATTTCAACGTGTAAACGAGCCATGAATCTGACACTCACACAAAAACTATGTGCTCGCCAACATTTTTTTGCTGACTTTTTTTTTAGATATGTTTCAGATGATGTTGCTTGATGTTGATTGCTAGGATGCATGAGTCACATAGGATCTGGACGAGGCCTTAGTGACATAATAACAATGATAGTCGATATATAACTTGTTTGTTTCATGCTAAAACAATGCAAATTACTTAATGAATAAATAAAATGAAACTCTTTTGTATCCATGGTGGTGAAATAATAATTCTGTTACAACACTCCCCGACGTTTCCGCCACGATTTGTTGTTTTACGTGGTCGGGGTGTGACAATTCAAACCCGAGTGTCCACAAGAATAATGTGCATTCCTCGCCACAGAAGTGAACGAGACCATAAAGCATACTAACTTAACAATTCCCCGACGGGCGGCGTGCTACTCCTATAGCACTATATTTGTTAAGGTGGGCTAGCTAAGTTAATGGCAAATAGAGTACATGTATGTATTCTAGCATAAACAACCTAAGCATAACAAATAGCATGTTTGGTGGATTGAGTGATTGGATATGTTTATGTGAATTGTGTATTTGAAGTAAAACATGTTACACCCAAAAGTGCGTTAAAGCGTAAAAAGGGTCAAGTGTACTCACGGTTTTGCAAAGCTTCCTTTGAAATCCCGTGAAGAGTTTTGTAAGTTGGAGGATGGAAAACCAAAGTCACCCTACATGGGGAAACGAAGGTGTGTAAGTAAAGGAATTAAACGAAAGATTCAGATTTGGAAGTTAAAGTACAAAATTATATATGTATGAAAGTATTATCTAGTCTAAGTACTCGTTTTTAACACTAAGTTAAGTGTGATTTCATGGGTCCCAATTTGCCCATTAGAATCAATAACGAAAGTCTTAGATTGTAGATATGATAGCCTAAGTTTATGACAAATAATCATGGCTTAATTATCATCACAAATTCATCCATGTATATATATGTATATATATTTACATAGTTATAATATCAACCTAAAACTAATTCCATCATAAATTGTCATATAAGTCAAGTATGGAGGATTAACCTCTTTGTATGATTCACCACTACACAAATCATCACAAGGATGATTCAGA
This sequence comes from Helianthus tuberosus, assembly GCA_030545235.1. Classification (NCBI taxonomy): domain Eukaryota; kingdom Viridiplantae; phylum Streptophyta; class Magnoliopsida; order Asterales; family Asteraceae; genus Helianthus; species Helianthus tuberosus. The sequence continues at coordinate 19,091 of JARYGA010012585.1, read as the reverse complement.
GGGTCATGAATAACAAGAAATAAAACTAACTAATGCAAGCTCAAGTGACCAAGTAAATCCTAACCCGGGTGAACACCACGACATGGAAAGAGTTAACCAAGTGTTGGAGGCTAGGCGGGGTTATGTTACTTTGATACTAGGAAATCACTTGAGTGTTCATACATAAAGTTCACAAGTGAATGAGTGAAACTATATTGGATAGCCAAAGCACCCATGGTTCACACTTCACAAGTCACAAGTTCATCATATGGAAGATGATGGATCATGCTTGCTTTCAACACTTGGATTATGAGATGTATGAACTGAAAAGTAAATAGTTTTGAACTCATAAATTGATGGAAATTACCTCAACACAAACCCACAACTATAGGATAAGTTGTGGGCTTGGTGGGTACAAGATTCCATCGAGTTTTAGCAAGAAAAATGAAGTTACAAGAATAATGAACAAAACAGAAAATATAACTCACTTTGGACCTCAAATATGGTGAGGTTTCACCTTAGATTACCATGGTAATCTTGTGAAAACCTTCCTAGAGGTTATCCAAGTGAAATGGAAGAAGAAACAAGAAGAAAATGGATGAGGAAGTGAGCTAGAACTCACTTTGAACTCTTAGAACGTTTTGCTCAACTTTGAACTCTTAGAACTTTCTGCTCAAATCAGAGAATTTTGGAGAGATTTAGAGTGAATTTGTGAGTGTTTGAGAGGTTTGGAAAGTGAAAATGAGAGTGGGAAGTGTTGTATATATAGTGGGGGATTAGGGTTAGTGGTTGGGAGTGTAATTAAGTGAGTTAGGTGAGATTTGGAGACCAAAAACGAGCCATTCCGAGCCTAGATCGCGTCTGGCTACGGATCGAGACTTCTGGCGCGTCGCGGACGATGACACGACAACTGTCACGTGTCGCAGGGCTGGTGACCCAGATAACTTTTCAGTTTTTACATATTTGACCCCTGGTGTTTAGTGGTTAGCCCATAACAATGTATTTTATGTATATAGAACATGTAACTAAGTATTTAACAAGTATTTAAACATGGATTAAGTATTGTAAATGTTTAATCAAGTCTTTTCATGTATAAAGCGTATGAGAATCATGTATTTATGATCGTTCGTTTGTAAAATAAGTACGCGTTTACGAGATTGACGAATATGTGTCAACTATGTATTTGAATTAAACGTATAAACAAGCATGAATAAGCAATGTATAACTCATATAAATAATCAATTTTATTATGATCCAAGCCTCGAGTTTAGAACGATTCGAAACGAAATACGATTACAAGGGAAACAAGTTTCCAAAAATAGAAATACAAGACAAGCTTTCTAATTAAGAAAAGTTACAAAAGCGAGGCGTTACAAAAACGCTTGCGATCAGAGAAATGACCCTTGTATTTTTAATAAGGAAATAAAATTGACTTTCTTAATTATATATGGATGTTTTGAGATAAAATTCATAATAAGAAAGTTTTCCTTAAACAAATTGTTTACAATTTGAATAAGTGAACTCACCAGCCATTTTGTGTTGACACTTGATTTTTACGTGTTCTTTGGGTACATGAGTTCGGCTTCGGATTTTGGAATATCTTGTGGTAGTTGATGCAAGTCATATTAAATAATGTTTTGGACACCTTTTAAAACTATTTTGGGACCAAGTGTACTAAGATCCACAAGGATCAAACAACTATGTCGTGGTTGTGATTGTGTTTGAAACTTTAAGCTTTAAATTTTATGTTTTAATTAAGTTGTATGTCCAAAATTTATGATGCATCGTCCACTAAGATACTTATGGGTACCAACCTCCGTCACTGCCACGTTTGTATTTCCGCTGCGACGTTTTTGGGGTGTGACAGAAGTTGGTATCAGAGTCAATGGTTGTTAGCGAACTAGATGTTTTCTTGGAAAACTCTAGACTTCAACCGAAGAATTTTGAGAATTAATCCCAAAATTCACGAAGCCAATAATTAAAATAAACATAGATTTTGATCATGTATGAAAACTATGAAGAGTTTATGTGCATACATGTTAATCTGTTTATTTATGCCTTATGTGTTATTTTTCATTTGAACACACACTTACTTAGTACGATTACATTGTGTCACAGATGTCGCACTCACACGAGATTATCAAGATTCACGACTCCGATAGCGAGCATGAATTCGAGACCTCTCCGATGTCACACCCCGATATTTCCACGTATTACCGGTGGGCCCGGTGGGGAGTATTGTGAGGTAGTTGATATCATCATAGACAATTTATCACAGTTTAATACACATCGGAAGTCGAAAGATAAAAACATTACAAACCGAATGAAAGTAATATCAATTATTACAAAAAACGGTTGTAAGGGATCCACAGGCAGATCAAGTTAAAAGGAACATTGTTCAACAGATTTATAAACATCTAAGCTTGCAAGACTCTTTATTGATGCTAGGAGTAGCCAGCCCATTTCGATTAGTACATGCACTTAACCTTTTTGGAGAAATATGTCAGTTTTCACTGGTAAATACAATTAACCGACTCATTTTGAAAATGTTTAAGGAAATTGATTTAAATGCACAAGGCACAAATAATCTTTTATAACTTATGATAATTATTTAAAAATAATCTTGTAAAAGAATTATATGTTTGTTATACGTTCAGTAGCCCGGGTTGAATACCGGGTTAAAGATTAATAGACACACCACATAATATAACCTACGGCGAGTTATTCTCGAACAAACAGGTATATCATTTTAAATACGCACCGGCAGGTGTATGCCTACACCCCGTGCTTAAGTCGTGGCCATTTCAATGAATGAGCCGAGGATATCCACGACATGGTCATTAACCCCCCAAAGGCTTAAAATAAATAAAACATATTAAACGGGTTATCTCAATGATTTAACCTTCATACGATTAAAAATTCAATACCCGACCAAGCGGTATTTTATATACCGTACCCCAAGCCCGTATAAGGGAAAATAAGTTAAAAGTATTTACCTGAGCAAATTATACAAAATTTTCCCAGCTGTATAGAATCAGCAAATGCAACAATCTTTTACTGGGCTCCTAAATCTGGAACGAAGGTTTTAATAACCTATTAGATTCCTAACGGGTATCACTTGAGTTTAAACTTAGACCGGTTAGTTTTAAAGAAAGGTATACGGTTCAAAACGCATGATTAAGAGAAGACCGGATTAAAATGTGGTTTAGACCCGACAAGTATGAAGACTTGTATAATATGGGTAAACTAAACACATTCTGAATTTTGAAGTGAAAATGATAAGGTTTGTCCCGTTTCGGTTAATTTATGCAAACTAGTTACATAAACCGTACCAAACGCGATAAATGCATAACGGGTAACCAAATTAGTCATGAACAGGTTTCCTAAGTTAATATACCTTAAATATGTTGTGATATCAGTAGGATACCTTCCATTATGCCCAAAACGGATTTAAAATTAATTTAAGCCCCGTAGGGGTATTTTGATCATTTTAAGGATTATAAAATAGGTTAAATATTAATATGAGGTTCAGGTCTAAAATGATTAGTAAAAATATTTAATTTAATCAGTTATATCAGTAGGGTATTGCGTATATGTGAAATTTATCTTTTATAACCAAACTATGCACCGTAGGGGCATTTTGGTCATTTCACATAAGCTTTAAAGGTCAAATTTGGAAATCTAAGTTCAAAACATTTTCTTACTGTTAAAGTATAAAAATTTACTTAAAACATCAACAGGTATTAAGTCTTATATGCCAAAAATAGTTTTAACCCATACTATGCGTTTAAAACGCGTAAAAAGTCGGTTTTAGGTGATTTTCGGGTTATATAAGGAAAGCAGAGATTTTTATCAGCCCAGAAGGCTTAAAATATTTTATTTATTATATAAAATCAGTAGCAAAAGATTTGGTATCAATATGTTATGTAAAACTCATTTTATTAGCAAAAATGGTATAACCGACAATTACCGAATCAAAGCAAGAACCCTATGTTATGTTTAGTTTAAAAATTAATAAAAATCTTCAAAAATCCCAAAATATTATATTACAACAGTGGGTAAAAAGTTTGGTGTCAAAATTTGGGTTTAGATAGGCTTTATGCTAATAATGCCGTTTAATTAATAAAAAGCTTTCAAATTACGATATTGAGCATAACTCCTAATTTAGACCTCAAACTGATGTCAAATTTTTAGGACATGTTTATAAACCAGTAACAAAGGTTTTTGTCCTCTCACATTTTCAAAAATCTCGTTTTATGGTCAAAAGGGCATAATGGTCAACATTTAAGCAATTAACGGAAACATGTAAATGAATCAGATTAATTAGGAACCAAGTTGTATAACCTCAGAGGGTTATACTAACCTATAACCTGGTCCTAATGGAACTCTAAGGCACATCCAAACTAAGCTAAATCGGGTCAGAACTGAAAGTCAAAGCAAAAGTCTATTTTTGCGACTTTCGGTTCCGAACCGAGCCTAAACTCAAAATTTTCAGGTTGAACATGCTTAGACATGTTCTTACACTAATTACCAAGTTATATAAGTGTTAAAATAGGTTTCATAGCTTCTACATTGTTAATTATGAGTTTATTTGCAAAATAGCTTTCTGTTGACTTTTTAATATTAAGTTTGACCCGACAATTGACCTAGTTAGAGTGGAAATCAGAGGGTGCCCTTTTAAGGGTTTATTACCCACATAATTACCAACTCATAGCCACTTTCAATTCGAAAAATGACTGGACCATTAGTGATTAATCACTAAGTCAAAGCTTAATTACAACGGCTTTGACTTTTGTTGGTGCATCTAATGTCTGTTAACTTCGTCTTAATCGAGTCTTATGTCTAGATAGGATAAACGAGCACACAACATGGTAGAAATTAGGGTTAGTATGTGTGAAAGTGGGTAATTCCGCTTGAAAGTGTCAATGACCAGTTCAAGCGAAATTAACCAAGTTAATTCCGCTTGAAATGGGCAATGGCAGCTTCAAGCGAAATTAGCTCCACTATATATAGGAGATGTGTGCTGAGTTCATTTGATACGGAATTAGGTTATTGTATCTGAGTCAAGGTGCTGCCGAATTGTTATCAGAATTGTAAAAAGCTCAGAATCAATCAATAAAAAGATAATTAGAAAGGAACAAGCTGTTTTACATCAATTACATTGATTCCGCCTTTGTTTTTTATGCTGAACTCATCGGATTGACTCGTTAGGGTCACACGACGATCCAACAAGTGGTATCAGAGCTCAGGACGAGGAGTTCATACCAATTTAGCTTGATTTCATCGGATTCTCACACTTCTACTCCTTCTTTTCTGATTTAAACAAAATTTGACGGTTGAAATGGCTTAAAACTCACACATATCAAGCGAAACATAGTTTTAACTAATCCATGAAAGTATTGGACCTTAATTCGAACAAATTTTGATAAAATCTTGTAATTCTGCTTGAACTACTGATCGAATTGCTGATGTCATCGTAATTCCGCTTGAACTTACACGTGTGATTTCAAATGAAATTAGCTATTCTGGTTAATGCCGCTTGAAACTGTTGTTGATTTCATACGGAATTACATATTCCATTTGAAAAGTTCTATCTAATTCCGCTTGAAGTCTAATTCCGTTTGAAAGTTCAAGCGAAATTAGTGATTTCGCTTCAAAACCTTATTCCGTTTGAAACGGCCACTAGTTTCAAACGAAATTAGCTATTCCGTTTCAAAACCTGATTTCATTTGAGCAGCTATTCCGCTTGAAAAGCAATTCCGCTTGAAAAGCTGATTTCGCTTGGGATAATTCCGTTTGAATCTGTCTTTATCAAAAGTCAAAATTTTTCTAAGTGTTTGTTGATTGTTTCAGATACTTGAAGATGGATGAGTTTATGAATCCGTTCTATGATGTTTTTGCCTTTGCTGGAAATGATGGAAATGATATTTCAAACGACACATCAAACAACACAAATGAAAAAGCTCCGAATGCGAGAAAGACTCTTTCTGATGCATTAAGTGTTGAGAGTGCTTATGGGACGTACAACAAACCTCCCAAGTTCATGGCAATTGAAGACTACAATAAATGGTCGAAAAAGTTTGAAGAATGGCTCAAAGCATTTGCATATCCCAGTTGGAGGATGTTGAAGAATGGTTTTGTTATGGGAAGATTAGATTTTGAAAATTTGACAGAAGATGAGGAGATAGATAGATATGTGGCTGAAAAGTGCATTGCACTGATTCATCTGTCTGTGAGAGACGACATAATAGCATTGATTGAATACACAAATTCGACAGATCTATGGGCTAAATTGAAAATAAAATGTGAGGGTAGTGCAGAGATAGTCAAAAACAAAAAGAAGTTGTTAAGAAAAGAATTTGATCTTTTTGGTTGTTTGAAAAATGAGTCTGTTTCTAAGATGATTGAAAGATTCGGACATCTGAAAATGGAGCTAGCGAGACATGGAATCATTTATACTCGAGAAGAACTTGTTGATAAGTTGTTTGACTCATTGCCGGACGACAATGACTGGCAATACTTTGCATTGATGCTGAAGAATACTATCGAGTCGGAGAAACTGAAAGTTGATTTGTTGATTGAAAGACTAGAAAGCCATGAGCTGGAGATCAAGAAATCTTTCAAAGTCCATCATTCTTCATATCAACAGAATGTTGGTTTATATTACAGAGGAGATGGAATTCCAAAGAATGTGTCTCCTAAAACAGCTTTCTCAGCTGAAGGTTCTTACAAGACAAATCAAGAAAGTCCGAGCAGTGGTTTTCATAGTGGTTCATCATCAACAACTCCAAGCCAATCTGTTCTGAAGAATCTATTCCAGTGTAATATTGCTGTGGATCTGAAGAATGCATAAAACTTCAGTGAGGAATCAACAAAACAACAAATGGTGTTCTTAGCATCTGTTCTAAAGTCGTACGAGAGCCTGGTTGCGGGTAAGATTGGAAACACAAACCTCACCAAGGAGGATTATGACCAGATCGACCTAGAAGAGATGGAGTTGATCGACATCAGGTGGTGTATGGCTAGTGCGGTCAGACGAGCCTAAAGATTCATGGAGATTACGGGCAGACATTCAATTGGCGGACCTTCCACTAAACTTGGTTTTGATAAATCAAAGGTCACTTGCTTCAGATGCAAACAAAAGGGACATTTTAAACGCGAATGTCGAAATGCACCTGGTGATGATACTGCAAATCCGTTCAAAGAGGATTATTACAAGAGAGCTATCTATCATCAAAACAAATCTGAACCTCCCAGAATGAAGCAGCTTGAAGATACCCCCAAAGAAAAATCAAGAGCTCTTGCTGTTATTCATGATGATGAGGGATACGATTGGAGTGAAGTGCTACCAGAAGAGGATGCAGTGGGCTATGCGTTTGCTGTAATAAAAGAAGTTCCTTTCAAAGATAGCAGGAATGAACAAGAGAAATATAATTACAGAAAGATGAAAGCTCAAGACAGGATGATTAGAATGTCTAAGATTTACAACGAAGCAAAGAGAGCAAAAAGATGGGATGCTGATAGAGAATGTTACCTAGATCCCGATGGTAACATAGCTATTGATTCAAAAACCATTGATGTTGAAGTTCTCACCAAACAAATTGCTAAAGAAGAAGAAGCCAAACAGAGAGAATGGCGGGGAGGAGGAGAAGCTAAAGAAAAAGAAAAGGAAAAGGAGAAAGAGCAGCAGTCAAAGAAAGTTGATAATGGGATTATTGATACGACACAAGAGTTTACCACTGAGAATTTGAAGAAGATGGCTGACAAAGTGTTTGCTGCAAAAGAACTAGAGGTAGTTTCTGGTTCTGGCGCTGAGTCCAAAAACAAGGTCAGTCAGAATGATTCTATCAAAGAGTCAGGTAAGAAAGATAAAACTGAGAGCGACTGCAAAAATTGCATGAAAAATTGCAAGGTTTGTAGTACAATTACTTATCACAATGGTAAAAAGATTGAGGATCTAACAAAAAGAGTCAGAGATGTGGAGGATCAGATCTTAAACCGTGATAAAATGTTAAAAGCTTCAAATGATCGCATAAAAGAACAATTGAGAAAATAAAAAATGATAAAATTGACGTAGAAAGAGTTAGGAAAGAAAACGAAAAGTTGATTCATGAAAATCGTCAACTTTCAGAAAATTTTGAGAAGCTAAAACGAACGGTGAAAGATTCTGATGAAAGAAATGGTAAGACATGTACAGAAAATGTGCAATTAAAAGGTGTTCTTAAGGTTAAAGAAGAGTTAATCAACCAACAACTGGATGAAATTGCTAAGTTGAAGCTTCAGTTTCAAGAAGCTAAAATTGAAAATGAACGCATCCAGTTGAAATTGAACAGTTACAGCTCTGAAAGCTTTGTTTTACAACACATTGTTCCTAAATCAATTGGGAAGAACAAAGCAGGCGAAGATGTATATTTTGATGGAACTGGGGTTGGGTTTCATCAGGTTCCACCACCTGTTCTAAACAATTATTCAAAGAAAATTTCAGGGTTGGTTAATGATGAAGATGAAAATGAGATTAAACTTCCAGACACAATTGATGTTACATTTACTTCATCATCTTCATCATCCGATGAAGGAAGTGTTCAATCAGAAGTTGTTAAAAGTGTGGTTGAAAGTGTTTTGAAATCTGATAGTGACACTACTGAGATGATGAATGCGTTTTGGACAAATATATTCCAAAATCAAAGTCCAAAAACAACTTAAGTGAAGAAACACACTTGTGATGTACAAGATGGCAGGATCGGATAAGTTGTATTCGGATCGTGATTTTCCTTTAGAGAATGTGAATGTTGGAAAATTGAGAAATGTGTTCAAATTGATAGAGATTGATGTGTCTGAAATTGAAGGTTTGAGAAATGCGAAAAGGCAAATGAATTTTGAAAAAGATAAAGCTTACTACAAGAAGCCTGTTGTACCGCCACGTTTTTCTAACAACAATCAAAACAAATGGTCGGGTGGTTATCAGGGTGGTAAGAAAAATCAAAGAAAGAATTTTCAAAACAAGAATTTTGTTGAGAAAAAGGTGTTTGTTTCGACTTCGAGTTCACTTTCTGATGAAGAATCTAATTTTTTTTCAAAATCAAACAAAGGGTTCTTTGAGAAGAAGGCTTCACAGCTTCAGACTGAAGGCACAAGTCGGGTAGTTGACACCCGAATATGCTTCAAATGCAATCAAGTTGGACATATTGCACGAAAGTGTACCAACTTGAAGCCTAAGACTGAAGTTGTTGAAATTCAGAAAAAGAAAGTTGATCCAAAAGGAAAAGCTCCAATGGTTGTTGAGAAAATTTTGGAAATAAGAACACAAAAGTTAAAATTGAACCTGTTAAGAAGTTGGAAACTAAAAATAACAATTTTTATAAACGGGTTGCTTCATCTCAACAAACATGGAAGCCAAAAAGTTCTCCAAAACCAAAGGTTTCAGAGTCAGAAAAACAATCATCTTCTACCACTCCGGTAAAGATGGATGTTCCTTTGGATTACTATGAGAAAATTGAAAAACAAGAGTCTATCACATCTGAGAAGAAAAATGTTTCAAAGAAAGACCAATCAACAGGTGAACCTTCTAAAAATGATTTCTGTTTATACAAAAAGGTTGAGATTGGGTCTGAGGAAAGTTTGAAGATGAATGATAAAAAATTTCCGCCACTTTACACTGCAGCAATTCACATTAATGTCAAGTTACCCGAGTCAAAAGAGGCTTGGGTGGCATCAAAATCCCACTAAATGTTTTTGAAATGTGCAGGAGCTTCCAAGATCCGTTTCACGTTGGATTATGGATAGTGGAGCTTCTCGGCACATGACGGGGAAGAAGACCCTATTGTACGATGTTCGAGGGTTTAATGGAGGATATGTGGGGTTCGCAGGAAATCTGAAATTGATACGAATTGAGAAAATCCACACTGACGAACAAAAAGCTGATTTACATACCAAAGCATTTGACAAAACTCGTTTTCAATATTTGCTAAAATTAAACGGTATGAAGCTTTTATCGGTGTTGGAGGAGATTCTTGGCTTAGATGAAGGAGACATTGTAGATGATGATGTTGAAAAGCAATCCGCAATGGTTTGTCGATTTTTTACTTGTTTTGGTATTTAGGGAGAGTATAGGGTAATATTTTCAGAAAATACAAAAACAGTAAAAATTTTCAAAAATCCAAAAACATGAGATATTTTTAAATTCAAAAACAATAGAAAACCAGAAAAGGGCTTGTGTAAAAAGGGAAAATGATAGTACATTGGCTTGACAGTTACAGTATGCTAAAGATTTGTAATGTTTAAAAGTGATTAAACAGTCTCGCTGATGATGTGCCGATAGGTTTTTGCACATTTAGTAGGTTTGTTTGGGATATAAACCTAAAATCCTTACTTGCTTATTTCATGGGGAACACTACTTGGATATATAGGTAACCCCTGAAATCATGTTTGAAGGATCCCTCTTTCTGAGATACTAGGTCTTTATACTCAGTGATATCTGGGGTATTATCCCGGGACTTCTGATTTTGCGGAAACAATGGCCTAGTCCCCGTATAATACTTTACTGCTTGCTTGAAATATAGCATCTCCCTCAGCGTAAAAAATGATGAAACATTGAAAAATGCTAATCATGTGCAGTTGTAAAAAAGATCCACTAATGGGGACACACCAAAAGTCGAAGCCGTCATCTCTCTGCTGAACGGAAGTTCTGACCTGAGCTCTCACGGTTCTCGCAATTTAACCCCTTACAGATATCATCTGTGGTATACTCACCTGTAAGACTGAATATTGGGATTTGGATACGGGAGTATATTCAAGAGGTGGGACACATGAATAAGTTTAAGTTCTTAATTCACCTAAATCCGTATCCTAGACAGATTGAAAATTGTGTGAGAATTTAAGTGGATCAGTATATCGACAATCTAAGTGAATTGTTTAATTCTGAATATGTAATTAAAGCTTAACGGTACTTGTGACTTGTCGACAGCTGATATGATTCCCTAATACGCTTGTTGGGATTGAACCCTACCAGAGGAACAGATAATGTAAAGCCAAAACCAGGTCACAACAGTGGATTCACAATAAGCAGCGGTTTACACTTTGCTCTCCCCTTGAAAGTGATTTATAACAACTGATGGTCTCTATCTGCTGCACATATTCAACTGCTGCTGTCCTTTCAACTGCTGATGAAAACCCTGAAGTATCCAACACTGCTGGTCCTATCTACTGATGACAAAGCACTGCCCAGTCAAGGACTGATCAACCTTGAAGAAAGCACTGACATAAAGGGAGAGCAGCTGTTTAGTAAATTGTTTGTTTTATGTATAGTCAGTGGTTAGGTTAGCAGTGTTTGTGTAAGGACAGTAGATACAGGTTGTTAGGCTGTTAGACGTCGCTTTCTTGGTGACGTTAGCTGAGATGCCTCAGTGGTTTGGTTTGCCTATAAATATAACAGTGCCCTGTACTGTTACATTTGATTGACTGAGCGAGTTCTTCTCCTCATGTCTAATCCTTTCATCTTGGGTGCAACCAACCTTGGGGCATTAGGCTAAGGGGGAGTATAGTTTGTAAGCATGACTGTAATCCTTTGCTTTGATTTGTAATCTTTTGACTCTATGTGAAGCAATTGTTTATCAAACTATTTCCTCCTTTGATTGTGTTTACAAAGTTTGTTTTCATTTCCGCTGCACCTAACATGTTTTCATATTCATTGATCATTCATTTCAAACAAACAAACACTATCATGAGAGCCTCCGATCCTAACAATTGGTATCAAAGCCTGGACAGTCAAATTCGATCTAACAATCAATTTGACATAACTGTTCGGCTCAAAATTCATTGATACTAAGGTTGGTTGTATTTAGTTGAAAAACAGAGTACTGTGTAAATCATGTTCAAAATGGTTATTCGAAAACTCTGTAAATCAACCAAGATGTCATATGACACACAAATTTCACACAACAAGTAAATTCATGCACAAGACACTCATGGTTACTATATCTGAAAGCAATATCTGTTAAACCATGAGATTATTCTTATTTTCTAAATTGATTTAAACTGTTGATGTGGAATATGTGATGTTTTCATTAAATACTAAAGTACAAACCTCAGATTAACAAAACCTATGTTCATAAAAGCATTATTGTTTTGTTAACACTAAAAGAGGGAAATTAAAACTTTAGCCATTTAGATCTTATGTGTTGAAAACAGGTTGAGTTCCTAAAAAGGACAAAATCAACTATGTTCAAATACATTAAGAAAACAGGGGTCAACATAGTCCGCATCATATGTAATGTGAGATTGGATGAAAAACTTGTGAAAACATGACCAAGTCTCTCAAAACATTACTGCAAAATGATTTTGGACTAATATTCATAAAAACTCAGAAGTGTGTTTATCTCAAAACTTTTGAAGTCAGAAGAAAAGAGTATAAACATAAAACATTTATGAGTCAAAGTTTAGGGTAATAATGGTCAATTAAGCAACTGCTTGTGCTCATTGGTTCAAGGAAGTTCAGGTGACAATTGTGTTCCCAGTGATTGAACTTACAAAAGGACTAGACAAATTTTCAAAGTCATCACATAGAAATTAGATCTACAACAGGATCTTAAAAACTCATGTGTCCATGTGTCCTCATGTTTGCAATCAACTGACACAGAAAATTGTACCAAACAGTGGTCAAAATATTCTACCACTGCTGTCAAACCACTGACCATTTTCATAAAACTTGAGAATGATATGATTATGTCTTCTATTGAAAATACACCAGATCCTTTTTGATACTGTTCTCAGAAAATCCTTTAACCATTTTTTTTCAAAGGATTTTCTCAAATAACCAGGATATATTATTCATTTTTTTAATAATATATTTGAAACTTTTGCTTGTTTTTGTTGGCAATAGTTTCAGCTCCTGTCAGGATGTAATACCTTATTTTTGGTGGTATCTGTGTCCTCATAAATGGGTCAAAAGGAAATGGTACATATGTCATGATCATGTCATACTCAGGTTTGTTCCTAATTTTTTATCAAAGGTTGATTGCAAACTGTGCTTAAATTACTAAGGTACTCATGTGTTAATTGAATATTAAACGAAAAATGAGTTGCCTTAGTAAAAAGTTTTCATCATCTGGGGTACTAAACCACTGTCTTTCAAAATTGACATGTGGCAAAACCTTGAATGAAAATCCTCAAAACTGTTGCTGAAACACCTGTTCTTCAGATTTGTACCATCTACCCTAACCACTGTTTTGTTCCAATGTCTGATCTCTAAACACTGTCCACTGCTGAAAGTTAATCACTGATCCCTCATTTTCTTGAAAAGCGCTGATGCTCAAAATCAGTGTCTTATCCACTGATATGCTATCCACTGATAGTAAAAATCATTCACTGCCCATAATTTTTACCGTTGTAACTACTGATGATTGATACGTCAGTGGCCCTTAAAACAACTGTTCTCCATACTTCATCCACTCCATCAGCGTTTGACACGTGGTCAGTTTTTAGCCCTCAGATCTTAATAACCGCTACCACATCAGCGATCATTTTTAAATAAAACCCTGCCCTAAACCCCAAACAGGGTTTTACACTGTCGAATTGAATTCCAAAATTCTCTTCTCATAGCAGTTTCCAACCCTTCTTCTCAAAATCTCCAAAATCCTCCTTCGTTCTTCTCCGCAACAATGACAAAATCAAAATCAAAACCTAAATCACCATCACCTTCCAAAGAGGTCGCTCAAACGGCCGAAGAACCCATCGAAATACCATTCAAACAATCTCACAACTATCTGGGTTTACTCACAAAACCTACTGATAATCACACCTTTGACACCATCATTGATACATTATCTGCATCAAAGTACAAAACTTTGTTGACAGCAAATGCTCCCATCTATCTGCAAACCCAGAGAGAGTTTTGGAAAAAGGCGTCGCCTGAAAAACAAGACGGAAAAGTCATAGCCATTAACTCCTTAATACAGGGTAAAGCAGTTCAAATAACCCCACAGTTGATCTCCGAAGTCTTTAATCTCAACGATCAGAAAGGTAAACTCTCTTTTGAGAAAGCCGAGATGAAAACTGATTTCGTAAACAGGGGGTATGCAGAACAATCAAAGGTTGATACCTTACAAAAAGGTTATTTTCCTTCTGCTCCAAGATTTTTATTTCACACACTCCTGATGTGTGCTTCGAATAAAACAACATCTTTTAACGAAATACCATTGAAAATTCAATGCCTGGGTTACGCTATTTTGAATAATAAGGACTACAACTACTCCCAGGAGATTTTCAATGACATGGTGAAAAACGTTGAAAGTAAAGCATTTTTACCTTTTCCAAGATTTTTGAGTTACTATTTTGAACAAAAATTTGAAAAGGAAAATTTAAATTTGCTAAAACAAGGTGTTCATTGTCAAATAAAAAGCTTAACAAAAGAAACATTTTCAAGGATGATGGCACCAATAAAAACAAAAGCAGGGGTACCTGAGCAGATTTTAGTGGTTACAACTGCTCCTCAGGTATCAGCTGCTGAGCCCACTGCTCCAGGTGATCATAGCAGCACAACCACTGCTTTGAAACCCACACCTGACATAACCAAAAAGACCAAAAGAAAAACATCCAGAAAACCCACCAAACCCAAAACAAAGGCAACTCTGGAAGATGAGATCCCAGAGGAAATGCCTGTGACAACACAAAAGTCACCACAAACCACTGCTGCTACTTCCTCACAGCAGGTGGAAGAAAGATCTCAACCAATGCCTAAAACTCCTCCTGCATCCTCATAAAAGGATCAGGTTGTAAGCACAGGGACACCACAATATGAAGCTCTGAATCCACTCGGATCCATCTTCCTCAGTCCTGATCCCAAGGACATGTCTCTTTCAACCCCCATACCCTCACCAATAATAATGCCACAATCCATGCTACCTTTGTTGCATGCAGCTGCTATAGCTCAGACACAAACCAGTTCCTCTCTATCACCTGTCACTGAGAGTATACCCCCACAGGTGACTGGGTCTGATGCTACTACTCCTGCTATCCCAGCAACAATTGAGGAGGTTACACCCCCTGAGTTACAAGTAACTCTCGGTGGTAGTTCAAGTGGAGCAGCAACTACAACTGGTGGATCAATAGGTCTCCAGTTGGCCAGTTGTTTCATAAATCAGACTCCCTTGAAGGCAATTTCTTCAATAGCACCAATGTTAACCACTAGTGAGCCTATTTTGACCACTAGTAACATCAAAGGTTTATCAAGTGCTGAAGAAAGAAGTCCCCAGTACCGAGAACAAGGGGCATCAATGGGTGATTTTTGGGACTCTGTCACTAAGACACACATTGATATAACCACTGCGGGTGGGGATTCAGATGATCCTACTAAAGTAGGTGATGATTCAAAATATCAGGAATTGACGGGCAGAGTTGACAAACTTGAAGAATCAGTTGCTGAAATAAAGGAGATGGTGCAAGAGATTTTAAAAGCTCAGAAAGCACAAGCCACTGCTATTCCTGCTCAAGCACCTGCACAACATGCATTTGCTGAAAATGAGCTTTGGAATATTTTTCAACCCATGCTTGAAGCACAGCAACTTATGGCTGACAAAAAACATGCCATTCAAGTACAAATGCTGACCAACATGGTTGAATCAAGGTTCAAGGACACTCAAGCAGATATCAAGGCTATAAAGGCAAGCATTCAAAGTGTCTCTGGCAAAGCTCCTTCTTCCATATCATTCCTTGATAACCCCCTACAGATAATGCCAAAAAGGGGGAGAATATCAAGCTGTTGAGAAAAATGAATACGAAGGGAATAGAGCATGGCCTCCATATTGAGCCTGAAAAAGAAAAAGAAAAACAGGTCTCAAAACCTGTTAGCCAAACAGCTGATACAGCAGTAGTTACAAAAACTGCTGTCAGTAGCCAAACAGCTGTTATGTCATCAACACACACCACTCTACCACACACCACTACAACTACTGCTCCACCATCATCATCTACAATCACACCATCACCACTGCCTCCTGTCATAAAACAGAAGACAACAGATGTTACAACATCTGTTGTAATGACAACAGTGATTGAAACACAAGTTGTTTCAACCACTGTCAGTCAATCAGTGCCACAAACCACTGCTATCCAATCTACCACCACTGATCCACCCAAAACATCATCTGCTCCTTCTTCTTTAAAAAGGAGAAGAAATCTCATATCAGATGATGATTCACCACCATCACCACCAACATCACCACTTCCATCCCCTGCTCAAAAGCAGAAGACAACTGCTGACATATCAGCAGTTGTAATGACAACAGATGTTGAGACACCAGTTGTTTCAATAGCTGTTAGTCAGTCATCTTCCACTGTTCCCACCAGTCTTGCATCACAACCTCCTAAGCTTTACAAACAAAAAAGAGAAACAACTCAGGACACTGATGAAAAGTATGATCCTGTTGCTGCTAAGAATCCACTGGAATTAGAAGCAGTGAAAAATGAGATGAAACAATTTTACACTGAAGATGATCCTTCAAAAAGGAAATTTCCTTCTCTCATAGGTTTCATAATTCCAGAAGACATGAATGAATATCTTGAAATGAAAGTAAGACAAGCAAGGATAAGAGCCAAGATTGAATGCAAGAATCAAGGCAATGAAGCTATTTTGAAAAGAAGAGAATTCCTGCTCAACAAGGTTAAACAAATAAAGGAATATGCAAGTGATTTGAACAAGGAAATGTCAAGCATATCTCCTGAAGCAGATCAACGAAATGAATTGAGGAAGGAATATCTTGCATACATAATGAAAGAGAAGTTCTATCCTGCTGAAGAAACAGATTTCAAAGATTGGCCAATAATTGCATTAAAGCATGAGGCAAAAAGAATTGAAAAGGTTAACAATGATCCAAGAAAGAAGAAGACAGCTCCAAATTGGAGTAAATACAAGAAGCTCATAGCTGATCTTATTTCTGAATACAAGAGAAAGAAGCAGGAGTTGGTAGATGCAAGAGTGGATTCTGCAAGTGCCATAGCAAAATGGACCAAGCAGCAAACAGACGAAGCTTATGAAAGACTTAGGAAAAGGAGGGACACTCCTAAAAAGTCTGACTACAAAAAGCTAAAGGAACAGGTCAAGACCTTTGAAACACAGATCAGCACAGCAGAAGCCTTTGTTACAAGGTTGAGAAAAGAAAGGAAGGAAATGCTGACTATTGAAAAAGAAAGGCTTAAAGAAGATGATCTGATTGAAGAAGCTACCAAGAAATTGGCTTCAGATAAAGAAAACTTAGCAAAACTACAAGACCTTACCAAAAGAGTCAAAGTAGTAAGCAAACAATCATCAGCAGATATCACAGACAGTAAGCTTGATCAACAACAGAAACAAGAGCTGCTTGACAAAGAAGTTGCAGAAGATATAGCTGCAGCAAACAAAGTCATAGAAGAAGCTTTTAAAAGAATGTCTGAAGTTCAAGATACTGCTTTACAGTTTTTCTCAAGGCCAAATGCATCCAGCTCATCAGGAAATAAATCTCTCCCAAGAAACCCATTTGGTTTAAAAATACTAAAGTGGATGTCTGATCAAAAGACCCACGTATTGACCTTGGTCAGAACCAATGGAGAAGTGAGGCATATATCAAGGAATCAAGCACTAGGCCTGGGTGTTGAAGATCAACTAGATCTCCTTGAGCTTACACTGTGCAGGGATGAAGATGACACAAGTTCTAAGGAATTTGAAGAAGAATTTAAAAGACATGTAAGGGAACTTCTGATGAGGAATAAAGATCCAGAATAATGACAGGTTTTGGCATTATCTGTTCCAGGGGGAGATTGTTGGGATTGAACCCTACCAGAGGAACAGATAATGTAAAGCCAAAACCAGGTCACAACAGTGGATTCACAATAAGCAGCGGTTTACACTTTGCTCTCCCCTTGAAAGTGATTTATAAAAACTGATGGTCTCTATCTGCTGCTCATATTCAACTGCTGTTGTCCTTTCAACTGCTGATGAAAACCCTGAAGTATCCAACACTGCCGGTCCTATCTACTGATGACAAAGCACTGCCCAGTCAAGGACTGATCAACCTTGAAGAAAGCACTGACATAAAGGGAGAGCAGCTGTTTAGTAAATTGTTTGTTTTATGTATAGTCAGTGGTTAGGTTAGCAGTGTTTGTGTAAGGACAGTAGATACAGGTTGTTAGGCTGTTAGACGTCGCTTTCTTGGTGACGTCAGCTGAGATGCCTCAGTGGTTTGGTTTGCCTATAAATATAACAGTGCCCTGTACTGTTACATTTGATTGACTGAGCGAGTTCTTCTCCTCATGTCTAATCCTTTCATCTTGGGTGCAACCAACCTTGGGGCATTAGGCTGAGGGGGAGTATGGTTTGTAAGCATGACTGTAATCCTTTGCTTTGATTTGTAATCTTTTGACTCTATGTGAAGCAATTGTTTATCAAACTATTTCCTCCTTTGATTGTGTTTACAAAGTTTGTTTTCATTTCCGCTGCACCTAACATGTTTTCATATTCATTGATCATTCATTTCAAACAAACAAACACTATCATGAGAGCCTCCGATCCTAACAACGCTCACCAAAAATATGTTTGTAAATAGTTTACATTTTACTAGTTTACATTTACTGCATTTTAGTTCTATATTTCATTTCTAGTTTAGAAATTTTATCCAAAATCCAAAAGATTTTACACTTCTGCTTTATTTTCCGACAAACCAAATGGAAAGCTGATATTCAGATTCGAAAATTGAACCAGATGCAGGAAGGTTTTGAACTGGAAGATGAGTTGTGAGCTTAATATGTTATACCTGAAATTGAAAAGTTAAAGCAAGTTCATTAATTTGAGACTTGTGAATTTAAAAAAAAATTGTTTGAAAAAGTTGAACAAATGTCAGTGTGAATTGTCTCAGATCAACCAAGGTCATTAAGTTGGACTTGGTAGACAAATTGAGCAATCAGGGTCATTAATTTGAACCTGGTGCATCTAATGTCTGTTAACTTCGTCTTAATCGAGTCTTATGTCTAGATAGGATAAACGAGCACACAACAGGGTAGAAATTAGGGTTAGTATGTGTGAAAGTGGGTAATTCCGCTTGAAAGTGTCAGTGACCAGTTCAAGCGAAATTAACCAAGTTAATTCC
>JARYGA010012584.1:0-101812 GCA_030545235.1 Helianthus tuberosus | reverse complement strand
TGTTCAGCCGTGAGGGTTTCGGCATATTCAATCAACATACATTCAAACAAAATTAAAAACAACATATTTTTGGTTTTTCAAATTTTAACAAACTAAAAACATATTTTTGGTTTTTAATTTTTCAATTTTTAGGATTTTGAAAATATTGTTTATTTATATACATAAAACAATCAAACTAAACTCCCTGTTCAACCAAACCAGGGTCCTGCAACCTCTTCCTGTGCCAGGTTGCTCTAACTACCATTCTCACAATCTTCAGCTTCGTTGAGCACCTGCACATTCAAACTTTATCATTCATTTGAACAATTTAGCCCAGGTCTGTTGGACCTTAGGCATTTCAACACAATAATGTTCATTCAATTTTGGAAACTCTTTGTCACTTAAAACTTGTTCAACTTTAACTTCAACTTTCTCATCTTTTACAGACGTCACTTGTTTCTTAATACTCCACATTTGACCTTCCGCAGTACCTCTTTTGTAAAAATTTGTCTCTTTTTGAACCTTTTGATTTTGAACAACATTTTTAGGTTTCCAAAACTCTTGAGGTTTTGTCATAACAACAGATGTTCTCCAACTCTGTGTTGTTCTCAATCTGGGTGTGTGAGAATTCCAGGTCTGTCTTGAATCGAACCTATTCGGGTTTGATTTCCAATTTTGATTTGAAGTAAACTTGTTTGTATTGTACCTCCAAGTTTGTTTCGAATCAATTTTGGTTGACCTTGGTTTCACATCCTCAGATTTATGTTTTTCAACATCAACAGGCTTTGGATTTGGACACTTTCGTGCAACATGTCCAATCTGATCACATTTAAAACATACTTTCTTTGAAACGTCCTTGGCCTGTTGTTGTTTCTTTTTCATTGCATCAAACTCCTCATTGGACTGTCGTCCAAATTTGAGTTTTTCCTCTTCTTTCAAGGTTTTCCCTTGAACAAAACTCATCTTTTGTTGCAAATTTGGTTTTTTACTTTGATTCCAATTCCGTTTCTTTTTATAACCCAAACCAGCCTTCATGTTTTTCTTCTTAAAACCAGGTTTGTTATAAAACGATTTATGACCTTTACCAGCAAACTTTGGAATCTCAGACTTCTCAATCTCAACCATTTTAAAAACTTTATCGACCTTCTCTGAAATCACATTCTGAATCGGGAATACAACATCTAAGAATAATTTGTCCGATCCAATCATGGTATAAACCAATCCTTTTGAATCATCATTCAAATTTTTCTCGGATTTTGTGTTTTTCAGATAACCATCATAAAGATTTCCTTCATCTTCATCCTGTGATTCAGACTTACCTTTTGTTGACTCATCTTTCAAAACGCTTTCAACAACCTTACTTACCACCTCTGAATCATTAGCATCATCAGATTTGGAGTAAGTCACATCGATACTTTCAGGTAACTGGTCAGCTATATTCAAACCCTTTGCCACCTTTTCCTCATCATAAAAAGTATAATTGTTTCTCAATGGTGGTGGTACCTGATGAAATTCTGAACCAATACCCTTTTTGCAATTTTCAGTATCTTTGTCATCTGGTGTGATGTTGAAAATGCGTTCGAGAATGTACGAAGAGTTATGATAACTTTGAAGTTTTGTAACAATCTTTTCTTTTTCAGCCAAGACTTGTTTAAGATTTGCAATTTCATCAACACATTTGTTTAATTCAATTTGCTTTTCTTTAAACTGTCTCTCCTACATTTCTTTGGTTGTTAAAGTTTCAGACAATCTTTGATCAAAACTTTTGACTTGGCTCTTCAAAGTATCATAAGCTTCTTGTACTCTCTGACTCGACCACTTTAAAGAATCATACTGTTTTTGTAAATCTTGAAATTTAGATTCTTTTTCAACACAATCGACACATTTTGTAGAACACGGTTGTCTATAAACATCATTATCCTTTTCAAGACCTTGACATTTCTGTGTCAAATTTTCAACTTTTAGTTTCAAAATTTCTTCTTTTTCAATCATTTCTTTACATTTTATTTTGAAAACATTTTCAAGTTTATTTGTTTCAATATCTTTTGTTTTTATGATATCATCTTTTTCAGTACAGGCTTTGCACATTTCTATGCAATTCCTGCACTTGTTTTCTTTTTCATCAACCAATTCAACATTCGATAGATCAGAAGATTTTCTAACCTCAGTCTCTTTCAGCACCGATTCTTCTGATTCAACTTTCTGATCTTGCTCCTTTTCTTCTTTCTGAGCTTCTTCGTTTTTATGCGTTTCTTCAGCTCTCTGTTCCTCTCCAGCAAGCTTTGCAACAGTCTTCACTTCTTCAATCATCTTCTTCAATTCTTCTTCTTTTCTTTTCTTCAGTTCTACCACCTTAGGTAAACTTGCTTCAAAAACTTCTTTTAACTTGATCATCAAATTTGGCAAATAGCTTTTATCAGAAAGCCTTCTTGTGTTGAAAGTGCCCTCACTTGGAAACACATTGGTTACAGCATCAAAATCCACTTTTGATGGATCAACTACTGGATTACCCTGTGGATCCATGTAACACTCTAGTTCTTCATTCCATCTCTTGGCTCTTTGTGCTTCCTTAAATGGTTCATACAATTTTCCAATCTCCCATCTCGCACTGTCTCTTCTCCACCAATTATCATGATCATCATTTGCAACAAATGCATAACCAACTGCATCTTCTTCAGGGCAAACTTGACTCCAATCGTAACCTTCATCATCATATATAACTGCAAGAGCCCTTGATCTTTCTTCTGGTTGCTTTAATCTTGGTGGCTCAGACTTGTTCTGATGGTAAATCGCCTTCCTGTAGTAATCTTCATTGAATGGATTTTCAGAATCATCAGCAGCATACGCATTTCTACACTCGCGCTTAAAGTGACCTTTTTGTTTACATTTGAAACATGTCACCTTGGATTTATCAAATCCCAATTTGGTAGATGGTCCACCAATTGACTTTCTCCACGTTATCTCCATGAACCGCTGTGCCCGACGAACCGCACTGGCCATGCACCATCTGATATCCATTAGTTCCATCTCCTCGGGGTCTAATTGATCATAATCTTCTTTCGTCAAATTGGTATTGCCAATCTTCCCTGCAACGAGGCTTTCATATGACTCAAGTACAGATGCCAAGAAAACCATCTGTTGTTCTGCCGATTCTTTGCTGAAATTCTGCCCATTCTTCAGATCCACTGCGATATTACACTGGAATAAATTCTTTGAAGCAGATTGATCAGAAGTTGTTGAAGAAGATCCACTGTGAAAACCACTGTGAAGACTTTCATTGTTCACTGAACTTGAACTTTCGGCAGAAAATGCTGTCCTCGGAGACCCAGCCTGCTGTACATTTCCTCTGTAGTAAAGCTCTACATTCTGCTGATAAGCTGGATTGTTGACTTTAGATCTCTTTATCTCCAACTCATGACTTTCAAGTCTTTCAATCAGCAAATCCACTTTCAAATCTTCAGGCTTGATAGTGTTCTTCAACATTAAAGCGAAGTATTGCCACTCTTGATCATTTGGCAATGAATCAAACAATTTATCCACCAGCTCCTCTTCAGAAGGTAAGATTTTGTGTCTGATCAGCTCCATTTTCAGATGTCCGAATCTCTCAATCATTTTACAAACATACTCATTTTTCATACAATTGAATAAATCAAACTCTTTACGCAACAATTTCTTTTTGTTTTTAACAATTTCATTACTTCCTACACATTTTCTCTCTAACGCTTCCCACAAACTCTTTGAAGTCTTTTCTTGTCCGAGCAATGAAATAATATCCTCTTTTACTGACTGTTTGATCAATGTTATCATTCTATGTTCAACCACAACATTTTTTATATCTTTTTCTGTAAAATCTTTTGCATCTATTAACTCTCCTCCTTCTTTTACTGGTGCAACGTATTCATGTGTCAGTTTTAACCAGCTTTCAGTAGCAAAAGCTTTTATCCAACCCTCAAATCTGTTTTTCCACCAATTATAATCTTCAACTTTCATTAATTTTGGTGGCTTCTGTTGGCTTCCGTACATGTTCTCGAATTTCAAATTCTTCGAAATCTCCTTTGAATATTCTTTCATCTCAGATCTTCTATCTGATGATTCGGAATTGAACGCGTTGTAAAAAGTATTGTAGAACTCTTCACCGTTGTTTGACATCTTCAATTACCTAGAGCAAACAAACAAACTCAATCAACTTAACCTATTAGCAAAATTTTCGAAATTTTTATAATAGTGACTAATAATGGATGATGCAGACCCAAACTAGTTATCAAATACTTAAAGGCACTACACGACAAATCACTTATCAACTATGATCCAACACAAATCTGACATATCATGTGATGTTATTATCAAATCAATGCACAAATATCATAATGAACAACAATCATTAAATGGCCGTAAATCTAGTGGATAAAAACAAATCTCTGTTTTCACGTGGGCTTTTGTTACCTTCAATTAAATGCCCAACAATTTTAAATCATATTCATTCTTGATTGGGCCATTACACTACATGGACATCACATGGGCTTTAACACTTTACCTCAACTCATTGGACCGTTGGTATAAATCTTGACAACAAAACTAGTATGCAGACAAACTCAAATACAATTTAATCTTGATTGGACCAACAATCTTAGTGTTGACAAACTGTTATCTATCACATGTAATTTTATTGAAGCACACAAATTCACATGTTCACCACCGAAGACATTAATGAGTCACATGAAATGCTGATAAAGTTGACTGACTATACTGACTAATGTTGACTAAGTGACAAATAAGCGAAATCAAATAATGTCCTTATCAGCGAAATCAGACAACTAATGTCCGTAAAAGCGAAATCAGATTTAAAGTGTCCGTAAAAGCGAAATCAGTCAACTATCTCTCGATGTTCATAAAAGCGAAATCAGGTTTTAACTAATTTTCACCAAGTTTTAGTCCGTATTTCAACCTGAAACTTTCTAGGGTTTGTTAATCGTATGTTTCACACATAATACTCAAAAATTAGACCGTTTCATCCGTAAAAACCAGTTCAAATCAGAAACGTATGAAAGAAAGTGAGTAGAAGTAAGAAAATTCAGTCGAATCAGCTGTAGTAGTATGAACTCCTCGTCCTGAAGCTCTGATACCACTTGTTGGACCGTGTCGTGACCCTAAACGATCAGTTGAGAAAGTTCATCATCACGTATAAAGGCGGAATCAGAATACGTAACGTAACAACAGCTGTTCCTTTCAATATCTTCTTTATTTATGCTTTCTGAAATGATTTTGACAGAGTTTGGTTACCTAGCATATGAACAGGTCTCGCTTCAAGTTACATGAATGATCAAACATGAGAGGTATTTATAGTATAGCTGATTTCGCTTATGTGTCAGTGACACAAGAGCGAAATCCCATGTGACCATTAAAGGGAAATCTACCTTGGACCATCTAAGCGAAATCAACTACCTAACTGTACATATGAGCGAAATCTATACAATATTAAACAAACTGATATCACGTGAATATCATATTGCTTTGTCTTGTTATGTAGTGATGACATTGATGATGTCATTGTTGATGATGTCATCATTGTATATACTCGTTCAGATCCGCAACGCAACTGAGACACGATCTAAGACGAAGTTGACAGATGAATGCACTAACAAAAGTCGTGGTAATAAACACGCTTAAATATGTGGAGTGATACATGCGTGTACCAAGGTGATAGTGTGTGGATGTTTGTGTGTGGATTGATACATGAATTGGGATTGGTGGATTATACTGTCACACCCCGACCACGTAAAACAACAAATTGTACGGAAACGCCGGGGAGTGTCGTAACAGAATCATTGTTTCACAACCATGGATTAAATAATTTTGTTTTATTGAATTATTGAACTCATTATTTTATTACAAATCAGATAAATACAAATATTATCTTTCAAGTTTTAAAGTCGCTAAGGCACGAGTCCATCCTATGTATAGCATGCATCAACAATCATCACATAACAGCACCTGAAACATGTGTAAAAATAGGTACGTCAGCATAAAAATGCCTGTGAGATACATAGGTTTTATTATAATAGGATTCATGATTTGTAAGTTTTTTTTTTAAAAAAGATATATTTAATCAAAAATAGTCATGAACCTTAAAATATTTTCTTTTATTAATCATACTAAAATTTATAAGAAATCAGATGATATAACAGAATAATGCATAAATAAATAATTAAGTAAAATGAGTTTGTATAAAATATGTTTTGATAAAAATGTTTGTAGTATACATAAAAAATATACTTTGGTTTTAAGAAAGTCGAATAAGTAATATATATTAAAATATATTTCAGTTCCAAAATAATTAAACAGATAGTATATTAAATATACTTTAGTCGTCAAAATAATAGTTTTCAGTAGTATATCAAAACTATACTTTGGTTTTATTAATAACATATTAAACTATGTTTTGGTTTTATAAATAACATATTAAACTATGTTTTGGTTTTATAAATAACATATTAAACTATGTTTTGGTTTTATAAAAAACATATTAAACTATGTTTTAGTAATTAACAAAATATATGTTGGTTTTGTACAATATCATACATGAGAGCATATCAAACTATACCTTTGGGAGTATAACGAAATATACAATAAAAATGTGATTTGGAATTCATTCAAACCTTAGTGCATCAAACTACACCAATTGAGACTATAGAAATACCACAAAGGCAATCTCTATTTGGATAAAATATCGGTTTCTGACATTCCTTACAACATGAATGGGGTGTCTAATCCTATAGCGCTATATCATACTACCAATCGGTTTGGTGAACATAAAATAAGTACAATTCAACAATTAATTTTATAATCTTTGAAAAATCAGTGTTTAAACCATAAATAATCATTCAATTTGTCAAAAGATAGGTACTAATATGTATAATCAATTATACTTTGAAATCATGAACATAACAAATAGGTACAAATGTTTCACCCCAAAACATTGAAAACAGTAAAAGAGGGGACTATGTACTCACATGGGAATGCTTAGAAGTCTTGAATAACAACCAAGCAAAACTAAAGGGATCATGGAAATCAATCGGCACCTAATATAAATAACTATGTAAATAGACCGGACCTAAATCGGAAGATCGGATAGGATGAGGTTTCGTAAACCAAATGAGTATTGGAACTCATATGATATGGTTTTACAAAGCCTACAAACTAAATCGAAACATAACCTAAGTGCTTACGACCCATTACGACTCGTTTAGGTAGCTTACGCCACTTTAACGCGTCATTCGCGTAAAACGCGTTTGGACCATCTAACTAGTCCTATGACAAGTATTATATCCCTAAACATATTGTATAATTAATTAAGTGACAAAAGTTTATATTACATATGCTTAAAATTCAATTATGCATGAAAAGGGTATTTTGGTCATTTACCTAAGGCATATAAACTACCTATCATACAACTAATTAAACCTAAGTGACCATAAGGTATAACCTCGGAAGGTTATTCCCTATACAACTATGGTCACTAAACATGCTTGGTCGGATCCTAATGATCGACCAAACGGGTCTAGTTCGAAAGTCTAAGCGGTTGTTTAGACCGCTTGACTTACGACTCTATACAACCACTAAACTAAAAGTGACGAGCTAAACATGTTAGAACATGTTTAGTTTAGTTAGAAAACAGCTTTTGATATCAAAACAAACGGTTTTGATACCCAAGAGTAGTTTGGTTACAAAATACGCATGAATACGCATTTTGGCCGAAACTACGACTCGTCACTTATAACAATCCTCAAAGAAAACCGACACCCTTGAATTATTTTCGACACCCTAATATACTTTAAAATATCCTAATATGTCCCAAAATACACCCCATACGTGAAAACGGGCCCCGAATACCCTAAATATTAATAAAAATAATTAAAAATTGAATTTTTGGGGTTTAGGCGGGCCGCGTAAGCCACCCCTTAAGCTTACGCGGGCCGCGTTAACTTAAAAACCTGGCAAAGCCCTGGGCAGCCACGTGGCCCAACACCCGGCGAGCCAACTTGATAACCCGGATTACCTACGCGTTGACCAGCGTTGACGCGGGCCGCGTAGACCCTTGCCTACTCTTACGCGGGCCGCGTAAAAGCTGAAATCAGGCCCTATATAAAGGAGGCCTCGGGTTTCAACTCAAAATCGTTCAAAATCTTTTCTGTATCTCGAATTCTCACATTATAGGCATTATACTCGGGTCTAATACCCCCAAAATAGCGAAGATCTGCTCCGTTGAAAGTATTATAACCCCTGGATACGTATTAGATACGTCGCCCGATTGATCTAGAGTTCCGTAACGGCTGTCATGGTTCTGCCCGACGTAGTCGTTGGAATGTCGTATCGGGGAGGGTATTACTAATGTTAAAATGGGTTATTATACTAACGTGTGTGCATTTGTGTAAATTATAGATTGTCACCAGGAAACCCTAAAGGATAATCTAAGACAGCAATGTGAGTTGATCCACTTTTTGTGAACCTTTTGTTAACTGTTTTTACAAAACCTCATACAATTAAATGTATATTAAGCAGTTATTGAGTATTTGTAAGAATACAATTATCATGAGTATGTTGGGGATTTGTATACAAAATTTGTTACCACCTGGTCAAGGAGTAACATTTCCACAAGTCGGGTCTGACAGTACCATGGATGTTAATTGTTATAACTTGGAAACAAATGTAATTGCGAGATCGCCCTCAATACTGTACAATGAGTTTTACTTAAACTTGATTAAACTGGGATTCACTCACTAGTATTTCCCACTGACAAATTTTTTAAAACGCGTTTCAGGTAACAAACTGTGAAAGCAAAATAGAAGCCAGCTGGACAGCACTGAAGGCTTGGAAAAGTGGCAATAAAGTTACCTAAAATAAAATAGATGTTTTTATTGAATAAAATAGGATTTATTCCTGTGAAAGTGTGTAATGAAAAATTGGGTTTTATCCCATGTGTTTAATGTTCTGAAAAGGTGGTATTTTACTCTGATTCAATATTTCCTAACTACGGTCCTGATGAAAAATTCCGCTGCCAAATTAGACAATACGTGATACCACCGAAACTGGCTCGCGGCTGCCCGTTCCCGGGGATTTGGGATCGGGGGTTGTGACAGAAGGTGGTATCGGAGCTATGCCACTAATTCAGCCATAGAAGCGTTCTGCTGACATCAAAATTCAATCTGTTAGGAAATAAATTACGGGAATACGTGCATAATTGTATTTCTTGTTATGTGTTATTTGACTATTTGTTATTTTACAGTATGAGCGACCAAGGACCATCTGACACGTATCGTCAATTGTCTGGTTCGCCTAGAAGCGTGTCACACCCTCAAAATCCACACGCGGAGTATTACCGCGAGGCATGTGACGACCAGGATCTTAGCCACTAATTATTTTGAACGGATTAGTTATTGTTATAAACATTAGCATAATTAGTGACCTAATTTAATTTTTTTCAAAACATAGTTTAAGTTCACAGCGGAAAGGGAAAGAAAACGCATCATAATTGAAACCACAAGTTTATTATCGTGTTACTTACGAACCACGCACTCCATCCGAATGCAACATCCGTCCAAAGTTGTACCGAGCAACCTGCAAAGCATGCAGTAGGGTGTCAACATAACGTTGGCGAGTTCACGAGTTGTCCAGATTTAGTTTTTGAAAACATAAGTTGTTTAGATAAAACATTTATAATCACGTCATGGGGAGCTACCCCATATGAAAGCTACTAAACTGGCGTTACCGAAACTATTGACGAGAAGATTTTGTGCCCTGAGTCAATGTCTATCGTCATTGACCAAGATGCAAGGTATACTAGTTCACGCCCGATCTCCCCCGGTCACGGTGTGAGGTTGTCAAACCTAATAGCGCTATCAACTAATAACCCGTTCGCCCCCGGCGATTAATCGGTACTGTAAGCAGGGACTTAACATGATAGAGATTCGTTTAGTTTGGCTAGTTGTGATTTATAAATAATATCCAAACGCATCTCCCCCGGAGATAGTGATTTAAAAGTACCCATTCGTATTTTTCCCCTGGAAATATTAGTTTGAAAGTATTCTTCCCAAAGATGGCAGTTTGTTCGTGTCCCTCCCTGGGACGCATGCTTTTAGTGTGTGTGAACTCACCTTTGCTTTGCTTGGCAGACAATTTACTCGTGTTACGTTGGTCAACCTTACCCTATTATGGTTATACATATTTATTAGGTTCGTGTGCAAGTAATGTCACGTACAACTACACGTATCTAACACATAGCACGTAAGTCATACTAACATATATGTTATTGGGCCTATACTAGCATATAAACAGTTAAACAGTAACAGTTAAACAGCAACAGTGAAGTAGTCCAGTCGAAACCGGGTGGTCTCGACTCGAGGTCATGAGGTCTCGAGTCGCAACCAAGAGATCTCGGGTTGCAATTGGGAGGTCTCGAGTGATGCATACATGAGTCGAAACCTTGAGTCAGGTCTCGAGTCGAGACTAGGAGATCTCGAGTCGCAACCTTGTTGGTTTCGAGTCCCCTAATGTGCATGCTTGGTCTCGAGTCGCAACCTCGCGATCTCGACTCGCAACCACTGATGCAAGCACAGGTGGAATGCTTCTAGAATATTTTCCAACTTTTGTACTACCCAATCAGATTTCATGAGTATGTACTGTCCAATCAGAAATTCACTAACATGTTTTCAACATTCCACTCTAACCAAATCAGATCAATCAACAGGTTTTTCAAATATTCATCGCATATTCAAATTGTTCATCATGTTCATCTTTCAACAAAATAAAGTCTAACATTAAACCTCACAACAGGTTACATCTATTTCATCATTCGGAATCACATAACCATTTTATTATGAGGATTTAACCTATCTTTCTACTATCAGATCCATTATCCTAATTATTATGTTCAAATCTCAAAAATTGCACTAACCGTTATTACTAGCATACTTTAATCGACTGATTGTCTACAAACATTATTTCAACTAAAAGCTACAAATGATCACGAACAACCTATTGTCAAAACAGTACATCAAACACATGTTCAGGTATGAGTAGACAAATTTAGGATCACTAATAGCGCCCTATCCTCACTTTTGAACATTCCGTATGAAATAAAAAGAGAACACAGCCATAACTATATGAAAACTCCAAATCGATTTAACAAACATTTGCGTATGTCTATACTAGAGATTATTATTAAAATTCTATCATTACACCCATCAGTCTTTTAAAAGAATAGCAACATCATATTTCTATCATATTCATCATTTAAGCCATTCAATAAATCAACAAAAAGCCAGTAACTGTACATGCTTATATCACTAATCAAAAGCTACAAAAGATGCAGGTAATAATCGTACACTAACCGATGAGCCATGAGTCGAAATGGGGTGAAGGCTGCCTCCGATTAACACCATCGTGTCAGTCACGAACCGTACCAACAGGAAGGCTGCGCCACCGCCGCTGATGCGGTGCTCAGTATCATCTCGGAATTATGTCGGAAAACTCCAGTTTCGCCGGAGGCGCTACATCCGTCGTCGTTTGGTCAGAGCACCACCGTGCCTTCGCCACTGCCTCTACTGCTTCTGTTCACCACTGCTGTTGCCGTTACCGGAGTCAACAGAGATGACAGTCTCCCTCTTTCGCCGCCCATCTCTCCCTAGTTCTCTCTGACTCTATCTCTCTCTATTAAACTTCTGGGATCGTGATGTACAGATGGGTGGGTGTGAAGGTGTAGAAGAAGGAGGAGAGTGTGGTCACGTCTGCCAGCCAGAAGTACGACCGGAGCCGGCCGGAAATCCGGTGACCGGAATGTGAGGGAGGAGGGTTAGGGGAAAGCGGGTGGAATGATGTGTGGGTGTTATTAGGGTTCTAAAATGAAAGAATTGGGGTTTAAGTTAAATATATAAAGTAGGGTTTGGGTGCAAGGGTTTTAGGTTGGGCTTGGGCCTAGCCCAAGTGCGTAAACCTGTTTAAACAACTACGCGTCTCGCTCAATTATTACTGTTTTTGTTATTAGTAAATAATAATAACAAAAACAGTAATAATGGCAATAATAATAATAAGCTCGAATATTCTCCTCTCGATGATTGGGATCGAGAGTACGGGGTGTCACATTCTCCCCATGTTACAGGAATTTCGTCCTCGAAATTTAAGAAAAAGTCATGCGATTCACTCTAAATATATATACTTAGATTTCCATTACTATACGTAGATACAAGCAGTTTCATGAAAGTCCACAGAACGAACATGTAAGCCACATAGCACATACAGTCACATAGCACGAAAAATTATGTAGCGCAAGATCCACAGAGTTCGTACGTATTTCACATAGTATAGAATTTCACAAATTTAATTGTAACATCCAAGTAACGTACAGGAATACCCAAAGTGTCACATTATCCCCAAGTTCAAGAAATTTCATCCCGAAATTTAGCGCGCAGCCACTGACAAGCTAGTGTGATTAAACGTTTTCGTGGGGCGTCACATCTTCCCCTTGTTGGCCTGAGATTTCTTACCGAAATTCAGGTGTAGCCTCAGTGCTGGAAGTATAGTTTGCAAACAACTAGGGATGCATGCACATCAGCTGGTTTTCCCGTTCCCAGGTAAACTCTGGGCCACGGCGTGAGCTCCAACTAGCTCGGTCTGTTGAGTACACTACGCTCGAGGGTTTTGATCTCTTGATCCTTGATCTCAACCGGTTCCTCAATGAAGCGTAGTTTGTTGCTGACCCCGAGTTCCTAAAAGGAACAACGAATGTTTCATCTGACAAACACTTCTTCAGATTAGGCACGTGAAAGACGTTGTGTACCGCATTCAGCTCTTCAGGCATGTTTAATATGTAAGCAGCCTTACCGATCCTTTCGGAAATTTCAAACGGTTCAACATATCACGGATTAAGCTTGCCCCGTTAGCCCAAAATCGTACCACACCCTCCCAGGGTGAAACTTTAAGTAGAACCCAGTCTCCAACTCGGAATTCTAGAGGTTTCCTACGCTTATCCGCGTAGTCTTTCTGACGGTCTGGAACTGCCGCCATACGTTGTCAGTTCTGGGCAATCCTTCCCGTTGCGTCAAGTTCAAGTTCTGGGCCGGTAATTTGGCTTCCGCCCAACATAGAGGTGACTGGCATTTGCGTTCGTGCAATGCCTCAAATGGTGCTGCCAAAATGCTAGTGTGGTAATTGTTGTTGGAAGAGATTCTGCGAAAAGGAAGTGTAACTTGTTTTCTATCGTCGATAACACATGCCTTCTAGGGTTTCGGAGAGTGCGTTCGGTTGACCACCCATCCGCGGGTATAAACAGTGCTCATGTCTAACAGTGAGCCAAAGGGTCTGGCCGCAGCTTGCGACGAATCGGATGCAAAACGTGGATTACGATCATGGACAGTAGAAGTTGGCACTCCGTGCCCCGCAGCTACTTCTATCAAGTAGATGGTTGTAGGTTCGGAAACTTGTCGGTTTCTTTGGTCGCGTGCCGTTATTAGCAGACATTTCATCAATGCTTTGGACAGGATAGAATAAGATAGAAGCACCTCGTAGAATATCTTTCAATTGCTGGAGTTGCGGATTATTGTGCATCTCCCTAATGTCAGGTTATCTTTTGAGTCAAAATCGTGAGGGGTTGGGAATACGGCCGAGAAATGCGGGCTTTCGACATTAAAAGTTGTGTCTTAAAAACTTAGCGCAAGGAGGTCTGTATCATAGAAGTACCAGAGCGAAGCAAAGGAGTCGTTCAGATTCCCACTGGTTTTCAGAGTAGGTTCAGATCTCGTCGAAGGGAACAAACATCGAATTTTGACAGTATGGAATAAACTCGAGAGTTGTGACTAGGTGTTGATCGTATCGAGTTCGAATAACAGTTCTTGCAATACCTTTTACCTTCGAGGTATACTTGGCTCGTTGCTCCAACGAGTGACGTTCGTAGAAAGTAATTCGTCCAAACATAGAATTCTGCAGAATAGAGTAGGATAAGAATCACGGAA
This sequence comes from Helianthus tuberosus, assembly GCA_030545235.1. Taxonomy (NCBI): domain Eukaryota; kingdom Viridiplantae; phylum Streptophyta; class Magnoliopsida; order Asterales; family Asteraceae; genus Helianthus; species Helianthus tuberosus. Next base: position 87,830 of record JARYGA010012584.1, on the reverse strand, counting down.
TTCGTGAAGCATAACGCGAGTAGCGAGAACATGCGAGACGGGTAGTCAAATCTGATGCGTTCAACTTGAGACAAAACATAAAGGCCTTGGGATCGGCAATAGGGACTTATCTGATGTCGATGAGGTAGTTGGTCATACACAAGCTATGGGTGTTTAGAATACAGAACGTTGCTTGCTGTTAAGGGGTGTTACGTCAATGCGGTTGGAGCAATAAAAAACAGCTAGAGAGGGGGATGGCCATCACGCGTGTCTGTAGGTTTTAGGGTCTACTGAGACGTCTAGCAGGATGTGGTTTCTCAGATCGGTAGGGAATCAAGTTCGAGTGGATTAGTATAAGGTGTGCGAATGAGTTTGAAGTAGCGCTTGCGTAGTTGGGGGGGGGGTTCGATGTGAAATTACAAAAACAGGTTTTCGAGAAAGTACGATTGAAGTAACACGTTGCTGAATTTCAAGGGCTAAAAAGGTTGCCGACTAAGGGTCGAGTTTGTTTTGTTGGATTCACCAACTGATGAGGGATCTGGTCAAGGTTTCTATACGATGAAACGTGGATATCGTGATAAAGAAATGGTAGAAGCGGGGATACCATCTGAGCAATAAACGCGGATTCGTACGAAAGCTAGTGAAAGATTCACTGAATCAGAAAAGTCGTCAAAGAATAACGGTTATGGCAAATGGAGGATAAGGTAAACATCTAGGTCACCGTACTCGTCGGTGGGTTGACTGGCTCGTATCTCCGTCTCGCCACGCCTTCAAATACACCGGTTTGTAAGAAAGATATCAATTTGCTGAGTTTTGGGGCATGCTAAGGTATAAGGTTGAACTTGAATAAGGGTTAACCATGTAACAACGAATGTGGGGAACTAGCTTCATGATTGATAGGATAATGTGATATGATTACTGATACTGTAATGTGAAACATACACCGTGCATGATCCTCGTGTTTGAGACGTGCCAACAAAAATCCTTAAAGTGTAGGCTTACTAAAGTGCTTCAAGAATCCAAGTTATCGGCTGGACGAGGGAACAAGTCTCACCACTTAAGTCGGAAAAAGAAATGTGTGAATAACGTCGTCGTTCCTTCTAACGTCACATGGTATAGGAGTGGCTCCCCTTCATCGATCGTCCTCGTAACTTCTTTCCGAGGTCCGTAGCAGGCCTCCTGTAAGCATATATATCGTGTAAACGTTTCCCGCGTCGATTCATCATAGCCTAGGGATGACGTCAGGAAATGTGTGGGCGTGGACTTGGAATAACTGGTTCCTTGCCTTAAGTGTGTCGTGGCTTCGAATCGAGGTTAGGAGAATGCACTCCTTCTTAGCGCACATCAAGTTTGCGTAGTTTTCGTATAATTCACAGTGTCGAGTACTATTTACACAACTACATATTTACGCACATAAGCCAAATATATACATACACATCTACACACTGAGTTATGCACAAGTAATGTCGATAATTTACAATTACAAGGTGAGTACCTGAGTCTAACGAACCTTGCAATCCAGAGTGTGGCGTCGTGGTGGTTTTTCATCAAGGAACGGTTATAGTCTGGTTTTCATATAAAAATATTTTTATTTCCAAAACCCAAATATTTTATATTTAAAACCTAGTTCACTATAACCAATGGCTCTGATACCAATCTGTCACACCCTCAAAATCCACACGCGGAGTATTACCGCGAGGCATGTGACGACCATGATCTTAGCCACTAATTATTTTGAACGGATTAGTTATTGTTATAAACATTAGCATAATTAGTGACCTAATTTAATTTTTTTCAAAACATAGTTTAAGTTCACAGTGGAAAGGGAAAGAAAACGCATCATAATTGAAACCACAAGTTTATTATCATGTTACTTACGAACCACGCACTCCATCCGATTGCAACGTCCGTCCAAAGTTGTACCGAGCAACCTGCAAAGCATGCAGTAGGGTGTCAACATAACGTTGGCGAGTTCACAAGTTGTCCAGATTTAGTTTTTGAAAATGTAAGTTGTTTAGATAAAACATTTATAATCACGTCATCGGGAGCTACCCCATATGAAAGCTACTAAACTGGCGTTACCGAAACTATTGACGAGAAGATTTTGTGCCCTGAGTCAATGTCTATCGTCATTGACCAAGATGCAAGGTATACTAGTTCACGCCCGATCTCCCCCGGTCACGGTGTGAGGTTGTCAAACCTAATAGCGCTATCAACTAATAACCTGTTCGCCCCCGGCGATTAATCGGTACTGTAAGCAGGGACTTAACATGGTAGAGATTCGTTTAGTTTGGCTAGTTGTGATTTATAAATAATATCCAAACGCATCTCCCCCGGAGATAGTGATTTAAAAGTACCCATTCGTATTTTTCCCCCGGAAATATTAGTTTGAAAGTATTCTTCCCAAAGATGGCAGTTTTTTCGTGTCCCTCCCTGGGACGCATGCTTTTAGTGTGTGTGAACTCACCTTTGCTTTGCTCGGCAGACAATTTACTCGTGTTACGTTGGTCAACCTTACCCTATTATGGTTATACATATTTATTAGGTTCGTGTGCAAGTAATGTCATGTACAACTACACGTATCTAACACATAGCACGTAAGTCATACTAACATATATGTTATTGGGCCTATACTAGCATATAAACAGTTAAACTGTAACAGTTAAACAGCAACAGTGATACACAGTCCATAACAGAAGTTTGTGCGGCCCAATAACTAAGTGAAGTAGTCCAGTCGAAACCGGGTGGTCTCGACTCGAGGTCATGAGGTCTCGAGTCGCAACCAAGAGGTCTCGGGTTGCAATTGGGAGGTCTCGAGTGATGCATGCATGAGTCGAAACCTTGAGTCAGGTCTCGAGTCGAGACTAGGAGATCTCGAGTCGCAACCTTGTTAGTTTCGAGTCCCCTAATGTGCATGCTTGGTCTCGAGTCGCAACCTCGAGATCTCGACTCGCAACCAGTGATGCAAGCACAGGTGGAATGCTTCTAGAATATTTTCTAACTTTTGTACTACCCAATCAGATTTCATGAGTATGTACTGTCCAATCAGAAATTCACTAACATGTTTTCAACATTCCACTCTAACCAAATCAGATCAATCAACAGGTTTTTCAAATATTCATCGCATATTCAAATTGTTCATCTTTCAACAAAATAAAGTCTAACATTAAACCTCACAACAGGTTACATCTATTTCATCATTCGGAATCACATAACCATTTTATTATGAGGATTTAACCTATCTTTCTACTATCAGATCCATTATCCTAATTATTATGTTCAAATCTCAAAAATTGCACTAACCGTTATTACTAGCATACTTTAATCGACAGATTGTCTACAAACATTATTTCAACTAAAAGCTACAAATGATCACGAACAGCCTATTGTCAAAACAGTACATCAAACACATGTTCAAGTATGAGTAGACAAATTTAGGATCACTAATAGAGCCCTGTCCTCACTTTTGAACATTCCGTACGAAATAAAAAGAGAACACAGCCATAACTATATGAAAACTCCAAATCGATTTAACAAACATATGCGTGTGTCCATACTAGAGATTATTATTAAAATTCTATCATTACACCCATCAGTCTTTTAAAAGAATAGCAACATTATATTTCTATCATATTCATCATTTAAGCCATTCAATAAATCAACAAAAAGCCAGTAACTGTACATGCTTATATCACTAATCAAAAGCTACAAAAGATGCAGGTAATAATCGTACACTAACCGATGAGCCATGAGTCGAAATGGGGTTAAGGCTGCCTCCGATTAACACCATCGTGTCAGTCACGAACCATACCAACAGGAAGGCTGCGCTACCACCGCTGATGCGGTGCTCAGTATCATCTAGGAATTATGTTAGAAAACTCCTGTGTCGCCGGAGGCGCTACTTCCGTCGTCGTCTGGTCAGAGCACCACCGTGCCTTCGCCACTGCCTCTACTGCTTCTGTTCACCGCTGCTGTTGCCGTTACCGGAGTCAACAGAGATGACAGTCTCCCTCTTTCGCCGCCCGTCTCTCCCTCGTTCTCTCTAACTCTATCTCTCTCTATTAAACTTATGGGATCGTGATGTACAGATGGGTGGGTGTGAAGGTGTAGAAGAAGGAGGAGAGTGTGGTCACGTCTGCCAGCCAGAAGTACGACCAGAGCCGGCCGGAAATCCGGTGACCGGAATGTGAGGGAGGAAGGTTAGGGGAAGCGGCTGGAATGATGTGTGGGTGTTATTAGGGTTCTAAAATGAAAGAATTGGGGTTTAAGTTAAATATATAAAGTAGGGTTTGGGTGCAAGGGTTTTAGGTTGTGCTTGGGCCTAGCCCAAGTGCGTAAACCCGTTTAAACAACTACGCGTGTCGCTCAATTATACTGGCTTGGTTATTTAATAATAACATATCAGTAATCTAAATTATTATTTTAGTAAATAATAATAACAACAACAGTAATAATGGCAATAATAATAATAATATGCTCGAATATTCTCCTCTCGATGATTGGGATCGAGAGTACGGGGTGTCACAAAGCGAAGGCACCTCCTCTTCTCAGCCTGTGTTGGATCGTTGTGTGACCTTAACGAGTCAATCAGAAGAGTTTATGATCTATTTCAAAGGCGGAATTAGAGAAATAGATGTGAAACAGCTTGATTCTCCTTAATTATCTTCTTATTATTTATTCCAAAGCTTTTACAGATCGTTTGACAAATCGGCAGCACCTCGGCTCTGAATCGGAAAAGTTACAAATGAACTAGCAACACACCTATTAATAGTTGAGCTAATTTCGCTTGAAAGTGGCAATGACCATTTCAAGCGAAATCACAAAGTTTAATTTCGTGTGAAATGGTTAGTGCCATTTCAAGCGAAATTACACTTTTTAATTTCGTTTAAAATTGACCTTTCGCATATAAACCCTAATTTCTAACCTGTTGTGTGCTAGTTTATCCTATCTAGACATAAGACTCGATAAAGACGAAGTTAACAGACATTTGTGCACGAACAGCCTGCCCCCTCAGGGCACTCTGCTGATACGGAAGAAGGAATCTTTGTGTTTAAGGCTCAGTCCGAGGAGCCATTTCCTCAATAAAAGAGGGGATGGTTCAGTCGAGGGGCACACGAACGTAGAAAGCGTATGAAAAAGTTACAAGAACAGAGAGTACTAGCAGCAGCCAAAAGAGAAACTGATGCCTATGCCCAGGATATGATAAATAGGGGCATAGCCAACATTCACATCCTAGCCACCACTGCAACTGACCCTTATCTGGAGCAAATAATAGCACCCCAACCATAACCACCAATCCCTGACCAACCTATGGAGATAGAAAACCCTGAAAACCGAGTAGAAATGCATGACTTTAATCCGGAGGAAATACCTAGGGTACCAGCACCAAACCCCTAGACCCAAATTACGATCCGTGGTGGGATGACGTTAGGGACTATGTGCAACGCTACCCGATACATGAGGACACACCCATGCAGAACATAGGAGCCTACCCAGGTTTGGATCCTTTAGATCCCTATTACCACGATGAATACATTAGGGAGATTTTAGAAGATCCTTACCGATTCCAGGCACCCACACCCCCATATCAAGAACCCGCACCCCAGATTCCGAACCCAGTCCTAGAACATGCACCCCCAATGAGTGCAGAAAACGTACAAGAACTTAGGACATTCGGTGAGGAAATTTTAGAAAGTAGTGAACGAATGAGACAGGTGGGAGAGCGAATCGTCTGGAAGTATGACGAGCGCAATATGGATTTTTGGATGAATCCATATCCGTGAATGTGATGGTGGAGATGGTAATAGTAATAATAATAATAAAATAAAATATATGTGTACGGATGCCTACTATTATTAGTTGTAATTTTATTTCAGTTGGTATTGTAATTTTTATTTCAGCACTGGTGTGTAATAGATGCATACTATATGAATAGAGTAAAGTCGCAATGATCGACGCTTTTGGCTAAATTGCGTGTCGTGTGATTGACTATATTAAATATTATTTTGTGATATTAATACGGGGTAACTGTTTAAAATTCAGATGGCCGACGAAGGAAATCAAGATAATCTGAATAACGATAACCAGAGTAACATTAACTTGGTTAATGAGAATCCAAGCATCAATAACAATGGAAACCAAATGGATAATAGTGTCATTCAACACATAGTGGCACAAGGAATTATAGATGCAATGCCATTTATTATTCAAATGGTTCAAGAAGCGAATAATAAAAGTAAACACAGCAGTAAGCGACCAATTGAACCAGAAAACAGCGTGAACAATGGACCCGTACTTCAAGCGCCCATTCCTAAAAGAAGAAGAACCATGCCTTATGGTTGTTCTTACAAAGAATTCTGGTCCTGCAAACCAATAGAATTCTCGGGCAATGAAGGACCCATTGCAGCTCTACGCTGGATAGAGAAGACTGAGGCTGTTTTAAAAATAAGCAAGTGTGCTGAAGAAGACAAGATAATGTTTGCTTCTAATGTATTTAAGAACTCAGCCTTAGAATGGTGGAACACTATCCTCCAATCAAAAGGAAGTGATAGGATATATAACATGGAATGGGAGGAATTTAAAAATATGGTAGAAAGGAAATTCTGCCCTCCCAATGAAAAGGAACAGATAGCTAATAAATTTCTGAACCTTAGGATGACCGGGGTAGATAGTAAGGGTTATACTACCACATTCTTTGAATATGCTAGAATAGTACCAACCCTTGCATCACCTGAACCAGTGCTAATCTCCCGTTACATTTGGGGATTAATTGGAGAGATTAGACATGTAGTCAAGGCAGCTAGACCCCAAACTATAGAAGAAGCTGTAGAACAAGCAAACACCTTGACAGATGAATTAATCCGTACTAGAGAAGAAGACCATAGGAGAAACCTAACCCAAAGGCTTACACAAGAATTCCGTCCTGGGAATTTCAACCGTAGGAATATGGGTTCTACCTCTGCACCTTTCTGCAAGGTCTGCAAGAAAAAGCATTCGGGAAAATGCTCCACTCTTTGCAATTTCTGCAAGATGCCAGGACACAAGGAAGAAGATTGCAGGAGAAAATCCAGTAATGGACTATGCTTCAACTGTGGAGAAAAATGTCACATCAGGCCGAATTGTCCGAAATTGGCTCCAGCTGTGAACAGCAGGAACACTAAAAATGCTAGAGCATTCGTTCTAACTGCAGATGAAGCCAAGAGGATTCCAGACGTGATAGCTGGTAGGTTTTTAGTTAATGATGTTTTTGCTAAAGTATTATTTGACTCTGGTGTAAACCAAAGTTTTATTAATACTTCATTTTGCAAATTACTAAATCAATCATTAACTAAACTACCACAAAAATGTCTCGTAGAGACAGCTAATGGAGAAACTGTTAGGATTTCTGAAATCTTGCAGGGAGCAAGAATAGAAATTTTAAATCAAAAGTTTATGGCAAACCTTTATCCCATGAATCTGGCAGGATTTGATGTCGTTTTAGGAATGGATTGGTTAATAGCCAATAAAGCCAGTATTTTATGTGATCAAAAGTCAATTCAAGTAAATTCACCAAAGGGTGAAAAGATCACAATTGAAGGAGATAAACCTTGTAGATCCACGAAATTCATCTCTGTGATGAAAACTGCAAGTTATATAAGAAAAGGGTCTATAGTGTATTTGATTTCTTTAATCACTAACACTAAAGGAAAAGAACTAAAAGACATTCCAGTGGTGTCTTAGTTTTCAGATGTATTTCCAGAAGAATTACCAGGACTACCACCAGAAAAAGAAGTTGAATTTAGAATTCACATGCTACCAGGAACAGCACTGATTGCTAAAGCACCTTATTGTTTGGCACCCGCCGAAATGCAGGAACTGAAGAAACAATTAGATGAATTGCTGGAAAAAGGATTCATACAGCCAAGCTCATCGCCATGGGGAGCGCCAATTTTATTCGTCAAAAAGAAGGACGGATCAATGCGTATGTGCGTTGACTACCGTGAATTGGACAAGGTCACGATCAAGAATCGTTATCCATTACCAAGAATCGATGATCTGTTCGATCAATTGCAAGGAGCTCGATTTTTCTCTAAAATCGATTTAAGGTCAGGATATCATCAATTAAAGGTACAGGAAGAGGATATTCCTAAGACCGCATTCAGAAAAAGGTATGGCCATTATGAATTTACTTTCATGCCATTTGGTTTAACCAATGCCACAGCTGCATTTATGGACATGATGAACCGAATATGTAAGCCATATTTGGATAAATTCATAATTGTCTTTATAGATGATATTCTAATATATTCTAAAAGTAAGGAAGATCATGCAAAGCATTTGCACGTACTTCTAAGTCTATTAAGAAAGGAAAAGCTTTATGCTAAATTTTCAAAGTGCGAATTTTGGTTAGAACAGGTACAGTTTCTTGGACATTTAGTTAATCGTGAAGGAATTCATGTGGATCCAACAAAGATCAAGGCGATTACTAAATGGAAAACCCCTGAGTCTCCAACCGAAGTTAGAAGTTTCTTAGGATTGGCCGGGTATTATAGAAGGTTTATTCGATATTTCTCTAGAATAGCCATTCCTTTAACTAAGTTAACCTGTAAATCCATTAAGTTTGAATGGGGAACAAAACAAGAAGAAGCATTTAGAATTCTTAAGCAAAGATTAACCCAAACACCCATACTAGCGTTACCAGAAGGAACTGAAGACTTTGTAGTCTATTGTGACGCCTCTAAATTAGGTTATGGATGTCTGTTAATGCAACGCCAAATTGTTATAGCTTATGCGTCTAGACAACTTAAGAATCATGAAGAGAATTACTCAACCCATTATCTAGAGTTAGGAGCTATAATTTTGCCCTTAAGATTTGGAGACATTACCTTTATGGTAGTAAGTTTACCATATTTACAGATCATAAAAGTTTAAGATATGTTTTCGGGCAAAAGTAATTGAATATGAGACAAAGACGCTGGATGGAGATGCTTAGCGATTATGATTGTAATATCCAGTATCATGAAGGAAAAGCAAATGTAGTGGCAGATGCTTTAAGCCGAAAGTATCATGTAAAGCCAAAAAGAGTATGTTCTCTTAAATTAAATCTACAAGTAGATTTAAATGATCAAATTAGAAAAGCACAAGATTCAATAATCAAGGATGACACTGAAAAACTAAAAGGTATGATTAAGGAATTAGAACAAGGAACAGATGGAATTTGGAGATTCCATGAAAAGAGAATGTGGATACCTAAATTAGGAAACCTACGTCATCGTATATTAGAAGAAGCCCATAAGTCTAAGTATACGATGCATCCAGGAAGTGATAAAATGTATCAGGATTTAAGAAAGAATTTCTGGTGGATAGGAATGAAAAAGGACATAGCAGCCTATGTTTCTAAATGTTTAATTTGTTCACAAGTTAAAGCTGAACACTAGAAACCCTCAGGTTTGTTACAACAACTAGAAATGCCAGTGTGGAAATGGGAATTGATAACAATGGATTTTGTTACCAAATTACCCAAAACAAGGAAAGGTAATGATACAATCTGGGTGATTGTAGATAGGCTAACCAAGTCAGCTCATTTCCTACCAATGGAGAAAACTTTCAGTATGGAACAGTTAGCTAAATTATATGTAAATGAAATAGTTTCATTACATGAAATTCCTTTATCAATTGTTTCTGATAGGGATAGCCGTTTTACCTCTCATTTTTTGTCAAGTTTCCAAAAAGCAATGGGAACCAAGTTAAATCTGAGCACAACTTATCATCCTCAAACGGACGGACAAAGCGAAAGAACAATTCAGACAATGGAAGACATGCTTAGAGCTTGTATAATTGATTTTGGAGGTAACTGGGATGATCACTTACCTTTAATAGAATTTTCTTATAATAACAGTTATCACACAAGTATCAATGCTGCACCATTCGAAGCACTTTAGGGACGAAAGTGCCGAACCCCAGTCTGTTGGGCAGAAATTGGGAAAAAGCAACTATCTGGACCTGAGATAGTACAAGAAACAACTGACAAGATTATTCAAATCAAGGAACGACTGAAGGTAGCACGTGACCGACAGAAGAGCTATACTGATAACCGACGAAAACCATTGGAATTTCAAGTAGGAAATAAAGTATTGTTAAAGGTCTCTCCTTGGAAAGGAGTAGTAAGATTCATCAAAAGAGGAAAGCTAAGTCCCAGGTATATTGAACCTTTTGAGATTATTAGAAGAATAGGACCTGTAGCCTATCAGCTACAACTGCTAGAGGAAATGGCAGGAATACATGATGTATTTCATGTATCAAATCTCAAGAAATGCTTAGCCAATGAGTCATTGATGGTACCTCTTAAGGATATAGAGGTTAATGAACAACTCAAGTTTGTAGAAAGGCCTCTACAGATTGAAGACGGGAAAGTCAAGAATCTCAAGCATAAGAGACTAGTTCTGGTCAAAGTGAAGTGGGACTCCAAAACAAGGTGGGGAGGATATAACAATCTTCAAAGAAAACCGACACCCTCGAATTATTTTCGACACCCTAATATATTTTAAAATATCCCAAGATGTCCCAAAATACAGCCCATACGTGAAAACTGGCCCCGAATACCCTAAATATTAATAAAAATAGTTAAAAATTGAATTTTTGGGGTTTAGGCGGGCCGCGTAAGCCACCCCTTAAGCTTACACGGGCCGCGTAAGCCACCCCTTAAGCTTACACGGGCCGCGTTAACTTAAAAACCTGGCAAAGCCCTGGGCCGCCACGTGGCCCAACACCCGGCGAGCCTACTTGATGACCCGGATCACCTACGCGTTGACCAGCGTTAACGTGGGCCGCGTGGGCCCTTGCCTACTCTTACGCGGGCCGCATAAAAGCTGAAATCAGGCCCTATATAAAGGAGGCCTCGAGTTTTAACTCAAAATCGTTCAAAATCTTTTCTGTATCTTGAATTCTCACAATATAGGCATTATACTCGGGTCTAATACCCCCTAAATAGTGAAGTTCTGCTCCGTTGTAAGTATTATAACCCCTGGATACGTATTAGATACGCTGCCCGATTGATCTAGGGTTCCGTAACGGCTGTCGTGGTTCTGCCCGACGTAGTCGTCGGAATGCCGTCTCGGGGAGGGTATTACTAATGTTAAAATGGGTTATTATACTAACGTGTGTCCATTTGTGTAAATTATAGATTGTCACCAGGAAACCCTAAAGGATAATCTAAGACAGCAATGAGAGTTGATCCACTTTTTGTAAACCTTTTGTTAACTGTTTTTACAAAACCTCATACAATTAAATGTATATAAAGCAGTTATTGAGTATTTGTAAGAATACAATTATCATGACTATGTTGGGGTTTTGTATACAAAATTTGTTACCACCTGGTCAAGGAGTAACATTTCCACAAGTCGGGTCTGACAGTACCATGGATGTTAATTGTTATAACTTGGAAACAAATGTAATTACGAGATCGCCCTCAATACTGTACAATGAGTTTTGCTTAAACTTGATTAAACTGGGATTCACTCACCAGTATTTCCCACTGACAAATGTTTTTAAAATGCGTTTCAGGTAACAAACTGTGAAAGCCAAATAGAAGCCAGCTGGACAGCACCGAAGGCTTGGAAAAGTGGCAATAAAGTTACCTAAAATAAAATAGATGTTTTTATAGTATAAAATAGGATTTATTCCTATGAAAGTGTGTGTAATGAAAACTTGGGTTTTATCCCATGTGTTTATTGTTATGAAAAGGTGGTATTTTACTCTGATTCAGTATTTCCTAACTACGGTCCTGATGAAAAATTCCGCTGCCAAATTAGACAATACGCGATACCACCGAAACTGGCTCGCGGCCGCCCGTTCCCGGGAATTTGGGATTGGGGGTTGCGACATCACTACGCCTAGTCAACGTGGTAATCAGTAAGTATAGTCACACAGGACTTTAACCATTGTGATTACGCTCACGTTTCGAAGTTCAACGAACTTCGTGTTGACCAACTCGTGGTCAAAGCATAAAGTCAGACGTTGTTTGACTTTCGTGCTAAAAACGCATAAAAACACGAAAGAATACTTACAAAGGGTCCATACTAGGAAGTTTGATCCAAGTTTGCTCAGGTATGAAGTGTTTAAACCTCAACTTAGAGCAAAATGAATCAAGTGTGAGTTGAAGTGAATGAAAGCATGGGTATTTATAGATTTTGGAGAACCGTTAGGATCGTTCCTCGCAAAACGTGCCTTGATCTAGACCTTACATGTGGGCACAAGGTATTTCTAAACCATGGGACACTCAAAACAAGCAAATTCCAGCCCATAGAGTGCAAAACCTTGGGTTAAAACCATCAAATCCTCAAAATGGACCAAGTTCAATGTATCTGTCAGAAATTTAAAAAATGGTCCCTGCACTTATAAAACTTGATTTTTTTGGCACTTTTAAGCCCCGTTAACCCCATTTCAAGGCTCTAAAATAAAGTTAAAGTATAGGGAACTTGAAATGTTCTCAAAAATATCTCGGATGTCGGTTCGTTTGGTCGTACGGTTGCGTTGTTCGGTTAATTAGGACGGAAATCGTAATGAACGCACAAAAGATCCAAATTACGCGACGAATGGAATTTTATCATGCCAATCACTAAAATAAAATATTTTAACGATTACATAAATTTTTGGATGTCCGGATATATTCAGAACGTAAGATATGCGCGAAAATGCAAACTTATGTACTTTTGACGCTTTTAGTCTCTATTGATCAAATAAGTTTATTTTAGCATACCGAACCCCTCAAAGCCTATTTCTAAGCTATGTAAAGGATATTTAGGGTATGTTTAACTTATGAACAAGTTCCGGAATGTCCGTTACAGTACGAATCGGCATACTTTCGTAGTTTGTCGAAATTAGTCCCTGTAAGCGAATAAACTTGATTTCGACACACCAAACCATCCAAAACTTATTCTAAGTTATGTAAAGGTTATTTAAGGTATGTTAAGCCTATATCACTGTTCCGGAGTGTTTGTTGCATTAAACTGGTTATATTTACGCATCAGTTCGCGTTTAACCTTCTAGAAAGCGATTTAGAGCTCGAAATCGATCAAGAATTGATATGTGCAAATGATACCCATATTTATACAAATCCCAAGTATGAAATTACAATATTTCATTGGTTTGGTATTTTTTTGATGGTTGAAGTGACACAGGTGTCACAGTCTCCCCTACTTTAGGAAATTCCGTCCCGAAATTTAATTTTAGAGGAAACTTGTGAAGACAACTGTGATGGTTTCACTTTCGAATGAATCCCTCGAACCCTAAGTAAAACTCTAGGCCATGTTTGGATTCTTAGCGAAATTGTCAACTATCAAAGTGAAGTCCTTGTAGTAACAAAACATGGAGTTTCGAACTACGGACAGAAGAATGTTTCTTATGAAGACTTATCATAGGAAACTTGTGTGTGCTCGAAATCAGAGGCGGAGAGTGTAAGATAAAATGACATTGGTCAAGGTCCAGGACTTCTAGTAACTTAAATAACGCTACGTTCGCAATGTAATAAGGAACACTTATATATAGGAAGTACCAGCGGCGTATCCACCATGCCCCTTTCTACATTGTTCCTGTTTCGTTATTCTCATCACTATAGGTCTTAACACATGACAAAATTTGATGTGGTTTCTGTGCACTGAATTCCATAGTTATGTATGCATCCATAATTACGTAATTCCTTACACAGTCCGCACAGTTCATTTCATAATGTGTAGGGGAAAAATCAATCGAATAAACATGACGTGACTTGATTAGACCAACAGAGGATCTTTTTAACTAGTTCAATGAACAATCTTTTTAACTAGGTCAACACATGATCTTCTTAACTAGACAGTCGTACGGTCTCCTTAAATAGACCAGTTAAGGGATCTTTTCAATTATATCATCACATGATATTCCTAACCAGATTTTTGAATCAATCTGTTTAACTAGACCACTCAAGGGGTCCAATTATAGAATAGTACTTCATAACCCAAGGGACTTAACTACAACGTAGAAGTCCATTAAGGATTTAAGATAGTACCATTGGATATCCTACTATGAATCCCTCATATGAGATATGGAAGATTCTATGAGGATTTGGATAATGAATATTCGTATTAAAAACACAAGACATAAAAGAAATCACATAAGCACATAATCCCATAATTAATTAACTTGATCTTCATTTTGTTAATTTTCTTGTTAATTGAGCAAACAAATATTTAAAGCATACCAGGAATTCAATCCGTGGATTCCATTTGGCACTTTAAACATCTTCAAGAATCTATCTATGAAGATAGGAAGATCTTAATAGGAATTCATCTTTATTTCTTGAAAAGAAACGAGCATTTAAGATTTTTGGGGAGATCACAAGTGATCCTAAAAATGACAGAACCACACGAGTAGTTTGTCTTGGTGTCGGCATCATAAGGTTGCATCAAACATTCACACAATCGTATCAGTTTCGCAAAATAAAAATTGAAACAAAAAATTTTATTTATATAACAACTGAGTCGATTTAAACATCAAAAGATAACAACAAAGGAATTTCAAAAGACTAATTATTCACTACTGCATCGTTGCCCGCGTTCGCCTCATTGATGTTAAACACTCGTCCATGCGCTAGATTTGTGTTAACAAGTCTCGGGCAATTGTTTCTGTAGTGAGTAAGATCACCACAGTTATAACATGACCCAGGTGGGAACCGTGCTTGAACAGCAGCAGGATTTGCAGCAGCTTGGTTTGCATAACGGCAGCTATCGACCAAATGTCCCAATCGCCCATAGTGGGTACATTTGTGACACTGCACTTGCTCCAGATGATGACGGTTGCATTTGTTGCACAAAGGTGCGGTACCAACATAATTTTGCCTTTTACGAGCTTGTGCTGGCTGGTTTGGTGCAACCTGATCGTTCTGAGCAGTTATGGCGCAATTTTGAGAAACCTTCGCTTGTTCTTCTTGGGTATCTCGGCCTGTTTTTCCTTTGGTTCATCTTGAGCAATCTTGTCAGATGGCCTTGGGTCGCCCTTTCGAGAAAGCTTACCCTTCCTAATATTGGATTCAGTCAGGGTGGCAGATAGTTCTATGGCATGTCTGACGGTAGTAGGGTTGCTGCCCGTAATGATATCCTGAACTAAGTCAGGAAGACCATCGATGTACTTTTCAATCGCCTTCTCCACAGGCGTAACCATGGCAGGACATAACAGGCTCAGCTCCTCATATCGGTCGGTATAGGCTCGATGTTCACCACTGTCTTGCTTTAAATCGTCGAATTCTTTTTCCAATGCTCTAAGCTCATGACGAGGACAGAACTCTTTCATCATTAGAGCTCGAAGCTCCTCACAAGTTTGAGCTAGTGCTACATCGGCACCCCTATCACGCATCACCCCGTTCCACCATGTAAGAGTACACTTCTCAAACACACTGGATACAAACTAAACCTTACGCTCATTCGGACATTGCACATGCCTGAATGTGCTCTCCAAGCTTTCAAACCATTGCAGGAGCGCGGTTGCTCCTTGAGACCCAGAAAACTTCAAAGGTTTAGCAGAGTTGAAGGTCTTGAAATTACACTGAGCATTGTTGTTGTTGTATATCTGATGGATCTCGGTTACTAGGCCCGGAAGCACAGCAGCCATTTGCTGAGATACAAGGGCTGCAACTTCTTCATTAGTTTGAGGTTGTGCTTCTCGTCGAGGAGGCATTGTCTAAAAAGAAAAAGAAAACATGAGGGGAAACAAGTGAAATGGCATTGGTTAAGAATGTTACAATTACCAATCAAAAGGCATGGGTGATGGTCATTTGTTCAAACCACGCAGCAAACAAACGACACACAAAAGCTGAATCAAAGTAAATAGGTCTTCATAATGTATCATGAAGACATGATCGCCTATAAGTGGACACTCACCCCAAGAGTTCCCAGGTAAGAGTGACTGGTCCGATACTGCGGATTTGTACGAACACTCTAGTCTTTGACAGAAGACTCAGGGTACATGCATTCACCCTTCCAGTTTGCACGTGTTCACATTATTTATACCGAAACTTTGACGAGATTTTGAAAACTTAGAAGGTTCCTAGTAATCAATCATCCTAGAACAGATGATTAGTTTTCAAAGCGGAATCGAAATTTGTGTTCTTATTATGGTTGTCACCTAAGGGTAAGTGACGGTATTGTTTTAAAACTAAACACAAGATAACTTGTGTTAGGATCCTAGGAAGGTTATAGTCTAGGTCAAAGCATTACTAATAACCTAATTCCCTATAACCATTGGCTCTGATACCAACTTTTCGGTCACACCCCGACCACGTAAAACAACAAATCGTGGCGGAAACATCGGGGAGTGTCGTAACAGAATCATTGTTTCACATCCATGGATTAAATAATTTTGTTTTATTGAATTATTGAACTCATTGTTTTATTACAAATCAGATAAATACAAATATTATCTTTTAAGTTTTAAAGTCGCTAAGGCACGAGTCCATCCTATGTATAGCATGCATCAACAATCATCACATAACAGCACCTGAAACATGTGTAAAAATAGGTACGTCAGCATAAAAATGCATGTGAGATACATAGGTTTATTATAATAGCATTCATGACTTGTAAGTTTAAAAAAAAAAAGATATATTTAATCAAAATAGTCATGAACCTTAAAATATTTTCTTTTATAAATCATACTAAAATTTATAAGAAATCAGATGATATAACAGAATAATGCATAAATAAATAATTAAGTAAAATGAGTTTGTATAAAATATGTTTTGATAAAAAGGTTTGTAGTATACATAAAAAATATTCTTTGGTTTTAAGAAAGTCGAATAAGTAATATATTAAAATATATTTCAGTTCCAAAATAATTAAACAGATAGTATATTAAATATACTTTAGTAGTCAAAATAATAGTTTTCAGTAGTATATCAAAAGTATACTTTGGTTTTATTAATAACATATTAAACTATGTTTTGGTTTTATAAATAACATATTAAACTATGTTTTGGTTTTATAAATAACATATTAAAAAATGTTTTGGTTTTATAAAAAACATATTAAACTATGTTTTACTAATTAACAAAATATATGTTGGTTTTGTACAATATCACACATGAGAGCATATCAAACTATACCTTTGGGAGTATAACGAAATATACAATAAAAATGTGATTTGGAATTCATTCAAACCTTAGTGCATCAAACTACACCAATTGAGACTATAGAAATACCACAAAGGCAATCTCTATTTGGATAAAATAACGGTTTCTGACATTCCTTACAACAGGAATGGGGTGTCTAATCCTATAGCGCTATATCATACTACCAATCGGTCTGGTGAACATAAAATAAGTACAATTCAACAACTAATTTTATAATCTTTGAAAAATCAGTGTTTAAACCATAAATAATCATTCAGTTTGTCAAAAGATAAGCACTAATATGTATAATCAATTATACTTTGAAATCATGAACATAACAAATAGGTACACATGTTTCACCCCAAAACATTGAAAACAGTAAAAGAGGGGACTATGTACTCACATGAGAATGCTTAGAAGTCTTGAATAACAACCAAGCAAAGCTAAAGGGATCACGGAAATCAATCGGCACCTAATATAAATAACTATGTAAATAGACCGGACCTAAATCGGAAGATCGGATAGGATAAGGTTTCGTAAACCAAATGAGTATTGGAACTCATATGATATGGTTTTACAAAGTCTACAAACTAAATCGAAACCTAACCTAAGTGCTTACGACCCATTACGACTCGTTTAGGTAGCTTACGCCACTTTAACGCGTCATTCACGTAAAACGCGTTTGGACCATCTAACTAGTCCTATGACAAGTATTATATGCCTAAACATGTTGTATAATTAATTAAGTGACAAAAGTTTATGTTACATATGCTTAAAATTCAATTATGCATGAAAAGGGTATTTTGGTCATTTACCAAAGGCATATAAACTACCTATCATACAACTAATTAAACCTAAGTGACAATAAGGTATAACCTCGGAAGGTTATTCCCTATACAACTAGGGTCACTAAACATGCTTGGTCGGATCCTAATGATTGACCAAACGGGTCTAGTTCGAAAGTTTAAGCGGTTGTTTAGACCGCTTAACTTACGACTCTATACAAGCACTAAACTAAAAGTGACGAGCTAAACATGTTAGAACACATTTAGTTAAGTTAGAAAACAGGTTTTGATATCAAAACAAACGGTTTTGATATCAAAACAAACGGTTTTGATACCCAAGAGTAGTTTTGTTACAAAATACGCATGAATACGCATTTTGGCCGAAACTACGACTCGCCACTATGCCTAGTCAACGTGGTAATCAGCAGGTATATCACACGGGACTATAACCATCATGATTACGCTCACGTTGCGAAGTTCAACTAACTTCGTGTTGACCAACTCGTGGTCAAAGCAGAAAGTCAAACACTGTTTGACTTTCGTGCTAAAAACGCATAAAAACACGAAAGAATACTTACAAAGGGTCCACGCTAGGAAGTTTGATCCAAGTTTGCTCAGGTATGAAGTGTTTAAACTGCAACTTAGAGCAAAATGAATCAAGTGTGAGTTGAAGTGAATGAAAGCATGGGTATTTATAGATTTTGGAGAACTGTTAGGATCGTTCCTCGCAAAACGTGCCTTGATCTAGACCTTACATGTGGGCACAAAGTATTTCTAAACCATGGGACACTTAAAACAAGCAAATTCCAGCCCATAGAGTGCAAAACCTTGGGTTAAAACCATCAAATCCTCAAAATGGACCAAGTTCAATGTATCTGCCAGAAATTTAAAAAATGGTCCCTGCACTTGTAAAACTTGATTTTTGGCACTTTTAAGCCACGTTAACCCCATTTCAAGGCTCTAAAATAAAGTTAAAGTATAGTGAACTTGAAATGTGCTCAAAAATATCTCAGATGTCGGTTCGTTTGGTCGTACGGTTGCGTTGTTCGGTTAAATACGACGGAAATTGTAATGAATGCAAAAACGATCCAAATTACGCGACGAATGGAATTTTATCATGCCGATAACTAAAATAAAATATTTTAATGATTACATAAATTTTTGGATGTCCGGATATATTCAGAACGTAAGATATGTGCGAAAATGCAAACTTATGCACTTTTGACGCTTTTAGTCTCTACTGATCAAATAAGTTTATTTTAGCATACCGAACCCCTCAAAGCCTATTTCTAAGCTATGTAAAGGATATTTAGGGTGTGTTTAACTTATGATCAAGTTCCAGAATGTTCGTTACAGTACGAATCGGCATACTTTCGCAGTTTGTCGAAATTAGTCCCTGTAAGCGAATAAACTTGATTTCGACACACCAAACCATCCAAAACTTATTTCTAAGTTATGTAAAGGTTATTTAAGGTATGTTAAGCCTATGTCACTGTTCCGGAGTGTTTGTTTCATTAAAATGGTTATATTTACGCATCAGTTCGCTTATAACCTTCCAGAAAGCGATTTAGAGCTCGAAATCGACCAAGAATTGATATGTGCAAATGATACACATATTTATACAAATCCCAAGTATGAAATTACAATATTTAATTGGTTTGGTATTTGTTTGATGGTTGAAGTGACAAAGGTGTCACATATACGTTACTGCATGTGCCTTAGTGATGGGCAGAAAACTGGTATTACAGTCCATTCCACGTTCCTACTGATCACATATTTAATATACACTAGAGTTTGATTCCTATCACTCACACTGTTGTTACTTATACTTTATGATGTGAGAACTCAAGACTTTATTATGATACGATCTCACCAACTCTACTCTTATAGCTACTATAACGATGGTTATATACTAGAGTGATACTTTAAAAAGAACATAGATACCCAAAGAACGCTCAGGTCGTTCTGATAGACTGGGAGGATGTGTATGGATCCTTACTCCACTTCTCATTGCTTCACATTCGATTGTTATACAGTCGTAGAGTTTAAATGTCTTACGAAACTTTTCGTCCGTGAATCCATGATCCATTTGATTGTCTGCTGGATTCCTCTTCTGTTTACAATATTGGCTTTAGCCTTCATGTCGTGTGATACTAGAATACTTCGTGGTATTCCTTAGCACATGTTTCGATATATGTTATAACTGAATATGACGATCTCCGGGTTATGGAGATGGCATGGAGCGCGTGAATAAGTTACCCTTCCCGTTGTCATTCGGTTCCATTGGGTATAAATTTTGTGATGATACAGATTCCTTGGAACGCTTTGCGTTGTGAAATCTCGTTTCGTGTGACCGTCGGTTACATTGTGTTTTTTTCTCGATTAATGAGTGTTTCGGATTTCAGTTGGTTATTCATGGAAAGTAATATTAGGCCTGAATATTTTGGTGAACGGAACATTGATCATGTATATGGGTGTGGTGGATATGCTGTGGTACTTCCTATATATAAACACCCGGCTACATTATCAAGGTACCGTTACTCAGGGCAGACGGGCTTCATGTTACGATCCGTTCGGTTATGTTTTGGGCAATGCAGTGTTGAGACTTCGACCCTGGTTGATGCGAAAGATGAAGCCACAGTTGTTGTAACCACGATATCTATATACGTTTGCGGTACGATGCACGTACGTCACCTTGGTGACCAGTTTTGATAATGCGTTTAGGCACTAGCCCTTATGGGTTAAGTCTGTGTGCAAAATTTGATAGATAATTTTGGATATACGTGTTGTGAACCTATATGTGCGATGAAATTATGTCATGTGCGATGGAATTGTGTGGTATGTGATAACTGAAAATGTGATAAGTGATGATTAAGTATGTGACATTGATACATACATATCTATTGTTTATAATGGAATGGCCCCGAAACGTGTACCTCAAATGACAGAGGAAGAAATTGCCTAACTGATAGCACAACAACTTCAAGCTGTTATCCCAAATGACAGAGGCAGAAATTGCCTAACTGATAGCACAACAACTTCAAGCTGTTATCCCCACTATCATGGCGCAGGTTAACGCCGGCATCAATGTGAACCCGCAACCGAACCCGCGACCAGGGCCCGGAGATCCTAACAATAATCAAAACAATGTTAGGCCAGGTTGCACATTTAAAAACTTTATGGAGTGCAAACCAATGGAGTTTAATGGAACTGAAGGACCGAATGGGTTGGTGAAATGAATTGAGAAGTCGGAATCGGTCCTTAACATAAGTAATTGTTCGGGTGACTGTGCGGTAAAGTATACAGCTTGTACTTTTACCGACCACGCTTTAAACTGGTGGAATACTATTGTGCAATCTCGCGGGCAGGATGCGATTAATGCTATGACTTGGGATGATCTGAAGATACTAATGAGAGAAAGGTTCTGCCCAATCCACGAAATTCAGAAGCTAGAGCATGAGTTTTGGAACCTGCAGATGCAAGGTGCGGATCATGCAGGGTACACAAGTCGTTTCAATGAGCTGGCACGCATCTTGCCAGATATGGTTCGACCGGAGTCCAAGAGGATCCAGAGGTATATCTGGGGACTGGCCCCGGAAGTAAGAAGGATCATTAATTCGGTGGAGCACCTGACCATGCACGGAGTGGTACCTAGGTCGGGCACGGTTACGTACAACATGGTTAGACGCAAGATTTTGACAATGCCGGGAGAGCCGGCAAGAAATCAGCGAGAGGCCCCAAAAAGTAGTCGAGCGGGGGCAGCCATACCGAAGAGGGGGAGAGCCACTAGTCAAAGCTATGCCATGACTACACCAACGGGAAACTCTGGTGGCTATAAAGGAACAGCCCCAAAATGCAACAAGTGCACTTTGCACCACTATGGTGCATGTCGAGCAGGGATCTGCTCGAGGTGCCATAAAAGTGGACATCATAACCGAAACTGTAAGACACCATTGGAACCCGACCGTTTCCAAACCCCAAGGCCTCAACCTCTGCAACAGCGTCCCCAACCACCAACGCAATAGATTACCTACCCCCGTACTTGCTACGGATGTGGCAGTACGGAGCACTTCCGAAGAAGCTGCCCAAAGTTTGCTCAACAGCCAGCAGGAAGGGATACGCAGGGCCAAGCTTCTACCTCAAATGCAGCTTGAGGTCGTGCCTTTATACTTGGGTCTGGTGACGCACGGCAGGATCCAAAGGTGGTGACAAGTACCTTTCTCATTTCCGATCAGTATGCTTCAGTATTGTTTGATACGGGCACAGATAGGAGCTACGTTTCCATTAATTTCTTACCCCTATTAAATATGCCAGCTATTGAATTAACAAATCCCTATTCTATAGAACTTGCTAACGGTAAACCTATAACTAGTCACCAAATCATTCGTGATTGTCCTCCAATTCTTAACGACCACCAATTCCTTATTAACCTACTACCGGTAGAGCTCGGAAGTTTCGATATAGTAGTGGAAATGGACTGGTTGTCCAAGTACAAGGCGGAGATTATATGTGAGCAAAAGATGGTTAGGATCCCTTTTCCTAATGATGCAGTTATTATGGTACAGAGAGAGAAGTCTGGTACCATATTAAACCTGAAATCCCACCTTAAAGTGTTGAAATGTATACGTCAAGGAGGTGATGTGTTCTTAGCAAGTGTAATGACGACCGCACCAGAAGAACAACGTATTAAGGATATCCTAGTAGTGTGTGATTACCCAGACGTGTTTCCCGATGAATTGCCCTGGTTGCCACCCAATCGGCAAGTCGAGTTCCGTATCGACTTAATACCAGGAGCAACTCCAATTGCAAAAGCACCCTACCGTTTAGCACCTTCAGAGATGCAAGAACTATCATCTCAGTTACAAGAACTGATAGACCGAGGTTTTATCCATCCCAGTTATTCACCTTGGGGAGCACCAGTGTTATTTGTGAAGAAAAAGGATGGAAGCTTTCGGATGTGTATTGACTACCGGGAGCTGAACAAGGTTACCATAAAGAATCGATATCCTCTTCCACTAATCGATGATTTATTTGATCAATTGCAAGGAGCCTGTTACTTTTCCAAAATCGATCTTAGATCCGGTAACCATCAAGTGAAAGTTCAAGAGGAAGATATCCCTAAAATAGCCTTTCGAACTCGGTACGGTCACTATGAGTTCCTGATTATGCCCTTTTGGTTAACCAACGCACCTGCGGTATTTATGGACCTTATGAACCGAGTTTGTAAACCATATCTAGATAAATTCATCATAGTCTTTATTGACGATATTTTGATCTATTCTAAGAGTAAAAAGGAACACGAGCACCATCTACGAGCCATACTAAGATATTGAGGGAAGAGAAGTTGTACGCCAAGCTTTCAAAGTGTGACTTCTGGTTACAAGCAGTGCAATTTTTAGGACATGTGGTAGATCAACAAGGGATTCATGTTGACCCTAGTAAGATCGAAGCTATTAAGAATTGGCAAGTGCCTAAGTCTCCGAAAGAGATACGCCAATTCTTGGGATTGGCTGGATATTACCGTCGCTTTATTGAAAACTTTTCCTTCATTGCTCAATCCTTAACTACCTTGACACAGAAAGATCGAAAGTACGAATGGGGCGAAGAACAAGAAACAGCTTTTTAGCTGTTAAAACAAAAGTTATGTGAAGATCTAATCCTGTCGTTACCCAAAGGCAACCATGATTTCGTCGTATATTGTGACGCATCTCGGCAAGGGCTCGGATGTGTCCTAATGCAAAGAAACAAGGTCATTGCTTACGCGTCTAGACAGCTAAAAAAATACATGAAAAGAATCACACAACGCATGATTTAGAGCTGGGTGCAGTGATTTTTGCACTTAAGATTTGGAGGCATTACTTGAATGGTACGAAATGTACAATTTATATAGATCACAAGAGCCTCCAACATATATTCGCTCAAAAGGAGCTAAATATGTGACAACGCAGATGGGTAGAGCTATTGAACGATTACGACTGTGAAATAAAATACCATCCAGGTAAGGCTAACGTAGTAGCCGATGCCTTGAGTAGAAAAGACCGAGTAAAGCCACTCAGAGTGCGAGCTCTTGGGATGATTGTTCAAACCAGTCTTAAAGAGCAGATGCGTAATGCTCAAATGGAAGCCTTGGAGGAAGGCCAACTAAATAGCGAAAACTTACACGGAAACGAAGGGAATTTTTGGAGGAAACCGGATGAAGTGTTGTATTTCAAAAATAGGGTATGGATTCCTACTCTCCATGACCTACGTCAACTGGTTATGGATGAGGCTCATAAATCTAAGTACTGTATTCACCCCGGTACAGAAAAGATGTACCACGGCCTTAAAGAATTTTATTGGTGGCCATGTATGAAAAAGGACATAGCAGAGTACGTGAGCAAATGCTTGACTTGTGCCTGGGTTAAGGCAGAATACCAGAAACCCTCGGGAATGTTACAGCAACCCGAAATACCTCAATGGAAATAGGAGCAGATCACGATGGATTTCGTGACCCACCTTCCAAAAACACCCCGAGGTCATGATGCGATTTGGGTAGTAGTAGATAGACTAACCAAATCGGCGCACTTTATTCCGATTCATACCACCTACAACACCGTGAAATTGGCCGAGATCTACACGAATGAAATTGTGGCTAGACACGGGGTACCAGTTGCAATCATTTCAGACCGTGATAGTCATTTCACTTCACACTATTGGCAATAGTTACAAGAAGCTTTGGGGTCTAGAATAGACCTGAGTACGGCTTACCATCCCCAAACCGACGGCCAATCAGAACGAATTATCCAACATTAGAGGATCTGGTTCGTGTTTACACCCTAGACTTTGGAGGAAGTTGGGGATAAGCACCTTCCTCTCATTGAATTCTCTTAGAATAACAACTATCATAGTAGCATACAAGTTGCACCGTACAAAGCACTATAGGGCCGGAAGTGCAGATCGCCACTTTGTTGGGGGAAGTGGGCGATACTCAACTCACGGGGTCTGAACTAATTCAAGAGACGACAGACAAGGTACATAAGATCCAAAGTAGACTGAAAGCGGCCCGAGATCGGCAAAAAAGTTACGCCGATGTTCGCAGGAAACCGTTGTCGTTTGAAGTAGGTGACCAAGTACTGTTAAAAGTGTCATCGTGGAAAGGAGTGATTAGGTTTGGCAAGGCAGGAAAGTTGGCTCCGAGATACATTGGGCCGTATGAAATTATTGCTAAGGTTGGATCTGTAGCGTACCAACTGAAATTATCAGATGAACTGAGCACAATTCATGATGTCTTCCACGTATCCAACTTAAAGAAATGTCTCACGGATGAAGCAGCTATTATACCGTAGAAGAAGTGCACATTGATGACAAACTCCACTTTGTGGAGGAACCGGTAGAAATAGTAGACGGGAAGACCAAACAACTACGTTATAACAAAATCTCGCTGGTACAAGTCCGGTGGAACTCGAAGCAAGGACCTGAGTATACCTGGGAACGGAAGGATGAGTTCCGTAGAAAATACCCACATCTCTTCACTAACTAGACGAATTGCATTTCGGGGACGAAATTTACAAACCAGGGGAGACTGTGACACCCATGACGAAACCAGGTACACCCTAAACGGTCCAAAACTGTAAAGCACACTTAACACTTTAATTGCGCGAAAACCCTAAAAACATGTGTGACTTATGTGCTGGCTTGAACGATATCTATTATGTCTCGGAGGAATCCGTGAACACATTATGAATGACATGACACTAATAAGGACCCATGATGTGAAATTGGTATCCTTAGACTTAAACACGTGTTAAACCTTAGCTTTCCGTTTAACAGCGCACTAAACCTTTGACACTGATTATTAGGTTATCGGTAGCATCATTTAAGATTTCGAGTTCCAGGAACAACTTAGTTTTGTGCCATAGACTGTGACATAAGGTTTGAAGCCAATCAGAGATTGGGCATGCAAAACGAAGCAGCTTCCCGGTTAGGGAAACGCTTTCGTTACAGGCATAACATAAGGCAATCAAACGTGCAAGGAGCGATCAATCAAGCTTAAAAACACTTAAACCACTCTAATACGAGTCTTTTATGATTAAAACGTAACTGGGTTCGGATTTCAAGACGGTTATGCATGATTTTTAAAACCGAGTCTTTTGACACTAATTACACGTGAAACGGAGTCCGTCACGCAAATCGAGAACGCATCCGGGACCCGTCAACGAACCTAAACACTCAACGGAAGATAAACATCATCTTTTAGCGTGCTATACGAAACACGAGGTGGCCCTAGGGGCCCCACCCAAACCGCCACCACCCCCTCCCCTTATATATATATATATATATATATATATATATATATATATATATATATATATATATATATATATATATATATATATATATATATATATAGGGGATCGCTAGAATGAGAACCACCACGAGTTGTAAGAACCATGAGAACCGCGTCCCGCGGGTGGCCGTCGGCGACGAAATTTTTTTTACACCTAGATCCGTATATTTTAGGGGGGGGTGTAAAATTTTCGGTTCAAACGGCGCGCCCGAGGGGGTAGTTTTTTACGCCCAAAGTTTGGTAAAAAAATAAAGAAAAATTAAAAAAATTAAAAAAACCCAAACTTTGGGCGTAAAAAACTACCCCCTCGGGCGCGCCGTTTGAACCGAAAATTTTACACCCCCCCTAAAATATACGGATCTAGGTGTAAAAAAAATTTCGTCGCCGACGGCCACCCGCGGGACGCGGTTCTCATGGTTCTTACAACTCGTGGTGGTTCTCATTCTAGCGGCCCCCTATATATATATATATATTTTCTTTCATTTTGTCTTTTAATTAACACACATAAATCCTCCCAAAATTATGCTTCTTTCTCATGAATCTCAGCTGATCTTGTCCTAAATACCATCAAATCCAAGGTATTAGCCTTATTTCATATAGTTTTAACCATGATTTCTTAATTATACATGATTTACAACCTAAAAACCCTTTTTAGTCCATGAATTTTGAAGGTTTAAACAAGTTTAGAGGCTAAATAAGAACACCATGGGAGTTCCCTGGTGTTATATGGCAGCCATGGTTAAAAATCTTTGAGTTTTGATACCCTAATCAACACTTATTCGACAAAAATCGCCTAACTATTTGATTAACCGAAAAACAATGAATCAAAGCTTGATTGATCTAAGTTCTAGCATATTTCGATTGTACTTGATGTGTAGGTACTAAATATAGCCCACACATACTTCTGGACTCACAAGGAACGCTCGGAATCGAAGGAATCGCTAGGTATATGACCCGAAACTTGAATCCAGACTAGGTAGAATATTGTTCGGACTATAACTTGGTCCGTGATACTTTAATTCAGCTGAAATTTGGTGTGTGATGAAGGGTAGTATCAGGAAGGTCCACATAAAATTTTAGATTTTTTGGAAATTTCTACGATGTTTGGTGAAAGTTTGACTCTTTTACCAAAAGAATTCTAGAAAAAATACCAAACGGATTCAATAAATCACCAAATTTTACATAAACACTAAGAAACATATGAGGAATGCTCTGGAAAAATGCGGAGTCCATTGGTTGAGTTTTGATTTGGGATAAAAATCCGCATTTTTACGAATTTTCGGTAGCCTGAAACGCACCGAAACCAAATCAGAAAAATCTTAAAATTTTTGGAGATGTTTCTTGAGACATAAGGAATGTCCAGGAAATTTTTGGTAATTTTTGAATCCATGATGGTAACTAATGTTAATTATGTGGTTAAATATGGTTTTATAAATAATTTATTTAGACAAGTAAAATGCCAAAATAAATTCCTAGAAATTTTTCGCATATTCTAAAAATTTTTACAGAGTTATATAAAATTTTTCTAATTTTATTCAAATTATTCATAAAATGGAAATTTTTGGGATTAAAAATGGGTTATTTTAAATCACTTTCGGCAGTTTACCATGTAACGAACCTACCGGAACTGGGAACTGACCCAACCCGACAAATACTATAATTGAAACACAGAGAGTATTCCGGGAGATTCCAGGGCAGATTGGACACTCGGGGTGTGTCCAATACCAGTTCGGGAAATCCCCGACGGTGGAAACGGAAACTCAAAATTTGGCAACCTGGACTCCCAAAACACCCAAACTCCCTTAATGAAAAAGTAATCATTCTTAAATAACAACGTGTTGGCACTATTGGTATTCCCGTACCATTATCAGAACACGTTAAACTACTGACATTGACTGGCACGCGAACCGGTGCCCGGAAGCCAAACTGAAAACTAATACTACCCTGACCTCCATCACCATACCCGTGTCCTATCGACTCAATCCGGGGTGAAAACTCCTGACCAAATCCAAGTTATAACCATTACCGACTTAGATGCTGATTTGAGTCCTTACTTGCATGTGTGCTATTAAAGCTGATTTCGTTGATTAAACAATCTTTAGCCGAGACTACTATTTGCACTGTGAGTTCCCTTCCCCCACTTTTAAACTGTTTTCCTGTTTTCTGGGGTGAATTGCATGTTACAAACTGTGTTAATTGCTCAAACCGTATGATGTGAATTATCTAACACACGATATTAGCCCCGATACAAGTGATTAAAGTAAACCGTGGGCAGTGGATAGTACTATTGATCTGACAAACCCAGTTGCCTGCCGGACATGTGCGGCCGGCAGCCAGGCAACTGCACGCGTCCTACCCTGGTTATGTTGTTAGACATAACTACCCGAGGGCATTGAACTTTATGAGATGCATGTGGTGCGAGTATAGTCTAGGTCTCACTTGTGACACTCGTGTAATTCCATCTATGAACCGTAATATGTGCAATTAAACATGTTGATACATTTTGAAACGAAACAACCAAACTAGTGGAACTCACCAGCAACGTTTAGCTGACCCTTTTTAAAACTAACATGCATTTCAGGTAACTTGAGACTGACGTGATCCGTGTATGTTATTCAAGACATGTTTATTGGCAAATATTGAGATAGACGCATGCGACTTAGAAGACTTATGTGGTTCATGGGAACACGCAGTTGTAACAAACATGTAGTATGTAATCAACATTTTGTAATTATAAATTGCAGTGTCTTTATAAACAATGTGCTTGTACCAGAGGTGTCTGTTGCATCCCACTTTTTTTTTTCTTCCTCTGCAAATCGGGGTGTGACATAAGCAGTGGGGATTACATTTTAGAATGGGACACTTTAAATCTTTATGAATTCCTCCACATAACTGACACCATTCACTGTAAGAGTGGCGGGGGTAAAAATAATAATTGACATCCATGGTTGCCGGATAAGTTTTAACTGTCAGGATCAAACGGTACTTTTTCTTAGGAACTGATGTTGAGGCACGGTCCCGTGTGATTGTCACACGGCCCCGTGCTGAAGTTTTATCTGGTAGAAAACAGTTTTATATTACTAGGGAGTTGGCACGGCCCCATGTTGCTCAAACACGGCCCCGTGTTATTCCTGCAGAAAGTAGAAAATTTGGAGAAAAAGAAGAAAAACCTATAAAGAAAAATTTGAAAAGCATAAAAATGATTACGCCGCCGATTTTAAACTTTCTTAAAATACCTGTGTCCCGGCAAAGGCGCCAAAAACTTGACGTGTGGTCGAGTGTGTATGATTTTTATTATATTTTTTAATACTTTTTACTCTTTTATCAAGTTTTAAATTTATAAAACACGATATAACACTATCACACTCTACAACACGCTAGGACAAATGCACCCGTCGTTGGCATAGTATAGTGATGGTAAGATACCGAGGTCGTCCAATGACACAAGAGCTTTTAATACCGGAATGTCGTTGACGTCTAATCTAATCAAATTTTGAGGAAAGATTTTTAATAAGTAAAATAAAGAAACAAATAGACAAGATAGAATCACTTGGCTCTGACTCATCTTTTATGTATCCTTTGATGATTTCCGCACTTTGGGTTTTTTAAGAGATTATCTTAGTTATAGTGGCATGTCCCTCTTTTGGAGGCAACACTACCCTCAGCCATATTGGTCGGAGTCAGCAGGGATACAGTCTCGCAAGGCCAGAATATTGAAAGATAATTAAGTAAGTTATTAATGCAAAATGAGGCATGTCCCTCGTTTGAAGGCAACGTTACCCTCGGCCATATTGGTCTGAGTCAGCAGGGATACAGTCCAGCAAGGCCGGTTTAAAGTATTAATAGTAATTTATCTATAAGGGATTCAAGTCGTTCTTACTTCCCCCGATTTGATGCTATATGCCACAAAGAAAGTCCTAATAAGCTTGAATCAAGTCCTCGCAGGATCTATACACAGAACGAGGAAAGAAATTTACCCATACCACCCTTCTAACCCCCCTTCCAGGCAGTTAACGCGCCTAATATAGATAGTAGAGACACGAATTAGTGAATCAATGAAACATGAAGAGATGATAGAATAAAGTTCACTTTTAATATAAAAAACTAGTTATTATAGTCATTAATACATACCGAATTAAAAAGTTAACCATAGATTGGAAATCAAAAGTAATACATAAATGACTTGTCTTCACCAAGTGATGTAAGAGATTAGCTAAGCATGTCCTTTGTTTGACAAAAACTCTTACTATCTATCTTGGATCCCGAGACTACTACATACTCTGGAGATGGATGATGGATGAATGTGGTTGATGATGGTGGTATTGTGGTGGTGGAGTAGTGGCAGGTGTGAGAGAAGTGGTTTGCCAAGGGATGAGTTGCAATTGAACCAAGCACCCTTATTTATAGCTAAAACAGAAGGTTTGCACGGCCCCGTGCTGGTAGGCATGGCCCGTGCCCTCCTTCTTCTATGTCTTCATTAAATGAGCTTTTCAGTCCACATCCTCACACAGCCCCGTGGCCATTGTACTTGTTGTACGATCCAAGATTTGAAAATTTGAAAATTTGAAAATTTGGAAGTTGGCCACGGCCCGTGTCCATGGGACACGGCCCCGTGTCTCTTGTCTGCTTCTGTTTGTCTTCTTTTTCCTGGAATCTTTGGTGGGGCATGACCCCATGCCCCATAGGCACAGCCCGTGCTTGTCTTCTGAGTTGTTGTTTTTAGTCTTTGGGATGAAGCTCGGAGGGTTGGTATATTGTGTCAACTTCCCTTCTTTTGTATTCATGTTGGTTTTTGCCGTTAATTTGTTTCTTTTTTACATTTACGCTCTTTTAATCCTGGAAAACAAAAGTATACAAAGAAACACACTTTTTTCAACATTAGTACTAAAAGGGGTTGTTTTGATACCTTATTTGATATAATTTATATGTTGTATTTGGCGCATATCACTTTACATCCGAGCTTAGTATATAGAAGTTACCGATCCAAGAACTATTTTCGGTTATTAACTGTACGATATTAATACTAGGGTGGGATTACTGTTACGATCGTACTACTATTCTGTGCTTGCATACTCAGTGAAACCCTATCAGGTGAGTCTCATTGCCCCTTTTCCTAACTGTTTTACTAAATACTTGGGGTGAAAAGCATGTTTATATATGTACATACTTGCACATGAAAACGTGATTTGATGTGAATTATCTGAGTTAGCACTAACACACGGAAAGTCCCTACAAACAAAAGTGATCAACTGTAGGCCGGTGGATGTGTGAATAGTACTATTGATTTGACAAAGCCAATTGAACTGACACGGATGCCATGGGCTCTGCTGCAATTGCACATGTCCATGCACATACTTTGCACGTGTTATGGAATGTTTGACATAGCTATTTGGGGTAGGCATCCATACATGGTTTGTGCGGGCCAGGGGGCATGGATGAACTATCGAGGTTTCTCTTGTGGGCTTAGTATAATTATATCACATGTGCTAAATTCGATTTGCTTGTATACCGATTTAAAATTAATAAAACCGGTGAACTTCACCAACTATTTGTAGTTGACCGTTCAAAATTTTAACATGTTTTTCAGGTAAACATAAAGAAGAATAATGTGCAAACGTGCTAGTTGGACAAGTTTTGTTATTCGGATATTAGTGTAGATAGAGGCAAGGATAATAGTAGAAAATAAAGAAGTTCGCGGGAACTTGTTCGTGTTACTCTACTTATTGTGTGTAACTGACTTTTAAAAAAGTGTAAAATGATGTACATTAGTGTGTTTATGCCTCTTTATAAACAATGAGGTTGATACCAAAGGGGTATGTTGTATCCTCTTTTACCTCTGCTGTTAATCGGGGTGTGAAAGGAAAGGGAGGGATAGGGTTTTCAGGGTTCTTTTGATCTCTCTGGTGTGTATTAAAACAGAATCCTTAACCCTCTATTTATAATGCCTCAAATAGTTTAATATTTAATTTATTTAACCTAAATAAATAAATAAAAATTACTTGTTTAATTCTTTGATCAATTTAATTAACAACTTAGTTAAATGATCAAGCCCATTATTATTAAAGGAAACAATTAAATTAAATTTTTAATTCATATTCATTGTTTGAATACATGTTAATAATAATAATAATAATAATAATAATAATAATAATTGTTGTTGTTGTTGTTGTTGTTGTTGTTGCTGTTGTTGCTGTTGTTGCTGTTGTTGTTGTTGTTGTTGTTGTTTTTGTTGTTGTAACTTTACAAGTAATAATAATCAACACCCAGTTTCGATTATAATAATCATCATTAAATGCTACTTGATTATTCTCTAACGATCATCACCATAACACGTATTTCGTGTTAGATTGTTTAACAATAAAACAATCATTACTTAGTTGTTGCTCTCAGTGTAGCCCTTAGATCATAACTTGGTAGCAGTGTTGTCGAAATTCGTAACTTACGCATGTTTTTCCAACATATAAAACCTCTTTTATGAATTCTCCTATATAACTAAGCCTTTTTAGCATATTATGTGTTTAGGCCAATTCTGTTATGGCCCTTTGTTGAACGAGAACGATCCAATACATGAATTGATCACCGTTGTAACCTATCATGAACCTCATATGTTATGGTCTTTTATGAATAATCACCACCGCAAACCTAACACATGAAAAATCACCACCGTAAACCTAATACGTGAATTCACCACCACATCCTCAGTCACCACTCAACGCTCATGGCATCGCATGGAGTTGAAATGAATCCGATGAACCCTAATTTTGAGTTTCAATCGATTACATCAATGATTACTGGAAATTTGGAGGATAATTGAAGATTTTGCGCGATTGGAAGGATTTTGTACGAAGAAATAAGAATCATTTATGAAAGTCATGTCCATCTAAACTCACAATTTGCCTTCACTCCCCATATAAACTCTCAAGTAATCAGGCAGGTTTCGTTGCTCTCTTCAACTTGCAATTTGATGTTTGTATCGAATTCGTGTTCTCTTAATTCTGCTAAGGTAGATGTAATTGTGGATAGGTTTGATTAGTTATTAGAACTGTTGTTGTATCTACTAATGATAATATCTATAGAATTTCATGTGATTTCCAATAATGATGATGAGTATTGTGATGTTTTTTGTCACACCCCGGCTTTTGCGGAAGCGTGGGTTTATTTGGGGTGACTTCTTAATACCATAGCTTAATCATAACAAAGCTATATGAAAATAAAACCATGCAAATCATCCATTGATTTAAGTTTGAAAAGTAAAATACCACAACATTGTCTTAATGCGTTGACACATGCAACGGAAATTACAACCTAATAACATAAAAACATTGTTCGAAAAACACAACCACAAACTTAAGATAGACGTAGTTTAAGAACGGTGACTCGTCCAGGTAAAAGCCACAACCCCTAAACTTGGATGATCCCATAACTCTAACGCAGCGTGAAAACGTAGCATACCGTGCCAGATCCTTAGTTACCTGAAATACATGTAAGTTGGAAAAATCAACAAAAATGTTGAGCGAGTTCATGTGTAAGTGAGTATGTAAAACCTTTGTAAGTATAAAATCCTGGTATGTAGCAAATAAGGAAATAAAGAGATCACCAATGGTTTGCAAGGCCATTGATATGTGTGAAGTGTAGTAGGAAGACTCAAACCTAGCAGATTTTTGCGTCGGGTACCAAGTCACCCCGAGGTCCGTACTGTTGGGCCTAGTGCTGGGCTCGCTACACCCAGATAGATCTACCGCTATTGTCCCTCGGTCCTACACTAAGGATTAATGGCCTTCAGTTCCCGCCTACCCACTCACATGATCTAAGTAGTAACCCTCCTTACGCTAATCATACCATGTGTAAAGTACTCGTAATCATAGTAACATGTATTTCACCCCCGCAGTTTAAAAACTGAAAACAGTTAAGAGAAAAGGGGGACATGAACTCACCGAAGTGCGTCTCTAACAAGAAATCTCCTGGTCAACCTGCTGTGCGACGACCTACACGTACTAACTTCTATTAGACGGACGGCCGTGCCTTAGCTTAAGGTTTAATGTCCTTGGGGAAATAGTTAGGCAACTATTTCGTAATTACACTTCGTAAATATATTCCTTCCCAAGGATGGGGGTTTTTAATACATGTGCGTTCGTATAACTTCGAAATATATTATTAAGTCTCACTTAATAAAATATATTTTATTTCATTAGTCTAAAATACTTTACTTCCAAAATATAAATATTTTTCCCAAAAATATTATATTTTATTACATACCATTTTCCAAAATAATACTTTGTCAAAATACACACTTATGTGTATTTTCTGAAAATACGTAAGTTACGATGTAAGGTTCGGGAGGTGTAAATAATACCGGTGTAACTTAAATATTTATTGTGAAGGCGTTCGCGTTATTTTGGATCCGTTAATATTTAGTAATATTATTTTTACCCTAAAAATAATATTTACGTAGTTCACAAAATAATCATAAAAATTTACACAAGTGTTGTTATGAAAATATATATTCTAAATATATATTTTTAGCAAGTTTTATTTGTGAAAATCCCACCTCCGACACTTAGAAGTTTTGTAATAAAATCATGGCGAAATTTACACTTTGAAAGTAAGTTGAAAATATGTTCATAACACTTGTTGTAAAAATATTTTCCAAGTGTTATATTTCTGGAAAAATTTCGCCAGAGTTTCCTTTGTAACTGGAGGTGGCCACGCTTTCAAGCGTATCATTTTCTTTTATAATTTCAATCAACAATGTTCCCAACATTAACAAACAATATTTCAACATTAACTAGATCAAAATAGATATAAATCACAAAACACATGAACTTGTGGTTTATGTAAAAGTGCGTAGTAACTTTCCATTATTCTTAATAGATCTTTCTATTTTTATAAATGAGATTGGTTTCTCGAAAATCTTATTTTTACAGAAAATGCATTTGTACATCTTCTAGTCAAAATTTACAGAAATAATTCCTTGTTGAAACTTTTTGTTACACAAGCTTCTACGCACTAGTTTGCTCACAAAAACACCTTTGTTTAGGAAAGATCCGGTTTTAAAACATGGTTTCGTCTTATGCTTGGTTCTTCGAAAATACTACTTGTAGATCTTTAGATCTACTAGTTTTAAACTCCATTTTATAAGAAAAATCACTTTTACACAAGTTCATGTTCATAAGTAGTAGTGTTCATCATCTAATCACTTTCATACTTAAACATACACTAGTTCATGTTTCATGAACATGACTTAGCCGGGTTAGATGACGATCCGAACTACTACTAGCATTAACTAACATAAAATAATCATAACAAAACAAGTTTTAAAAGTTTTACACTAGTATTCATTCTTTATCCACCAAGTTTATCATTTTTAGTAGACTTTTAGTTTGTGATCTTTAGTGTTTATAATTTTCATCCGACAAATATCTTATTAACCACTTTAAACAAGAACAATAGGGTGTTTAGGGTCACTTACTACTAGCTCGAGGCTAGGGAAGAAACTAGACGAAAAATGGGTGGTTAATAGCGTTGTGGTGAGGTCCTTGTGTTCCCGAGTGCACCGAGCTTCCTTGTATGAGATCCTTCACACTAGTATGTATGAAAAATGGCTTGCTCAAATGTTGAAAGTGGGTGGATGTCGCTTCTTGGTCTCGGCCGTAAGTGTTAAAGGAGGGAAAAAGAGAGCACAATTGTTTTGCATGAATGATGGTGGTTCTTCTTGTACATTCTTATAATCCATTTAACTAACTTTGACCATGAGATAATAAGTAAGTTAGATATGGGGCAAAGGTAATTAAAATAATCAAACTTTGTAAGAATGTGTCCCCTCATGGGACCGTTCGGTTAACAAGGGGTGGGGTAATAGTTGGAATTTAACTAGTTAGGTTAGTGCTAATTATTTTAGTAGGAAAAATAATTAAGTTACTAGTGTGTAGTAATTTATAACGGGTGTTAGGGTATTCGGGGACCCTAACTGGCTCAGAAAAAGAAAAACAATGTCATGTCAATATTTTTATCATGTTTTGGCACTTTACTAGTTAGCTAAATGCTGAATTTTTATTTAAAGTGTAGAATTTTGTACTCAAAGTACGTTTTAGGCACATCCGGTCACTATAATTATCACCTAGTGACGCAGTTCTACAATCATCACCTCCCTACACTCCCTACTAGTGTGGTAATCTATTCCCGGCTCATACTGGCCTTAGAGACAGTAACTGTCTGATGCTGGCTATGTCAGCATGTTTACTGGGTTATCCGTATAGTGTGCTCGCTGTGCTTTTGTTCATCAAGGTTGTCACTAAGGTTTGTGGGTAAATAATAGAGTGACAGTATAAGATGTGATGCATGAGTATGTATGTATCAGTAAGCAGTTTTAATCACAGTTGTAAGTAAGCACAGTAATTAAGCAGTAATTAAATATTAATTAATTCGTACGGATACCTGGTTTGGTGAGGGTTGTCACATTCTCCCCCCGTTAAATAAATTTCGTCCCGAAATTTACGCTCTACTACTAGATGCAGGGTTCTTAGGAAACAAATGGGGGTATTTCTCTTTCATACGATCCTCACGTTCCCACGTGAATTCAGGTCCATGCCTAGCATTCCCACGAACTTTGACTAGTTTGACATTGCTCCTGCGCGTTTTATTAACCATCCAATCCGTGACCTCAACAGGTTCTTCAGTGAAGTGGAGCGTGTCGTCGATATGAACTTCGTCAGCGGGAATGATCACTGTTTCTTGTGTTGGACTCTTTCTCAAATTTGATACATGGAATGTGTCGTGAACACCATTGAGTTCAGCAGGTAGGTCCAATTTGTAGGCTACAAGCCCAATCCTTTGTAGGATTCTGAAGGGGCCAACGTAACGCGGATTCAACTTCCCACGCTTTCCGAAGCGTGCCACACCCTTCCAGGGTGAAACTTTCAATAAAACCATATCTCCAACTTGAAATTCCAAAGGTTTCCGCTTTGGATCTGCATAGGCTTTCTGTCGGTGGCGACCCGCCTCGATGCGTTTTCAAATTTGCGCAATCTTGTCCGTTGTCTCTTGGACTATTTCGGGACCAACAAGCTGCCTATCACCTGCATCAGCCCAGCATAGTGGTGATCGACACTTGCGTCCGTAAAGAGATTCAAATGGCGCGGCTCCAATGCTTGTGTGGTAGCTATTGTTGTATGAAAATTCGGCCAATGGTAAATGTTTATCCCAGCTACCACCAAGATCCATTACACATGCTCTCAGCATATCCTCCAATGTCTGAATAGTTCTTTCACTTTGCCCATCGGTCTGTGAGTGAAATGCAGTGCTCATATTCAATTGTGAGCCAAAAGCTTCTTGGAAGGATTGCCAAATCCTTGATGTGAAACGTCCATCTCTATCAGAGATGATTGAGAGAGGCACTCCATGACGTGCAACAATCTCTCGCATGTATATTTCTGCCAGTTTACTCGTATTGTCTTTTTCTTTGATTGGCAAGAAATGTGCGGACTTTGTCAGGCGGTCAACTATTACCCAAATAGTGTCATGACCTCTGGGCCTCTTTGGCAACTTAGTTATGAAGTCCATTGAAATTTGTTCCCATTTCCACTTGGGAATCTCAGGTTGTTGCAGAAGTCCCGAAGGCTTCTGGTATTCAGCTTTCACCTTAGCACACGTTAAACACTTGCCAACATAAACAGCAACATCGCCTTTCATCTTAGGCCACCAATAATAATCCTTAAGATCCTGGTACATCTTATCCGCTCCTGGATGGATTGAGTACCGTGATTTGTGTGCCTCATCAAAAATAACTTTTCTCAACCCACCAAACAGAGGAACCCAAACTCTTTTCATAAAACATAACGTTCCTTCCTCGTTTGACACTAATTGCTTCTCCATCCCACGGAGATATTCTTCTTCAAGGTTTCTTTCCTTAAGTGCTTCTTTTTGCGCGGCACGAATGCGCAGGGGAAGATCTGTTTGGATAATCATTTCTAGAGCCCTAACCCTTATGGGCTTGATCCTTTCTTTACGACTCAGGGCATCAGTGACCACATTCGCTTTCCCTAGGTGATACT
The DNA here is from genome assembly GCA_030545235.1 of Helianthus tuberosus. Classification (NCBI taxonomy): domain Eukaryota; kingdom Viridiplantae; phylum Streptophyta; class Magnoliopsida; order Asterales; family Asteraceae; genus Helianthus; species Helianthus tuberosus. The sequence goes on along the minus strand of JARYGA010012584.1, from coordinate 49,577 downwards.
TGATCTCGCAGTCGTAGTCGTTCAACAATTCGACCCAACGTCTTTGTCTCATATTCAGCTCTTTCTGGTCGAATATGTGCTACAGACTTTTGTGATCCGTAAAGATTGTACATTTCGTACCATACAAATAGTGTCTCCAGATTTTCAGCGCAAATACCACTGCGCCTAGCTCTAAATCATGCGTGGTATAGTTCTTTTCATGAACTTTCAACTGACGTGACGCGTAAGCTATGACCTTCTGGCGTTGAATCAACACACAACCCAATCCTTGTCGCTAAGCGTCGCAATATACCACAAAATCATCTGTACCCTCTGGTAGTGCTAAGATTGGCGCATTGCAGAGCTTGTCTTTTAGTAGCTGAAATGCTTCTTCTTGTTTGATTCCCCAATAAAACTTCTTATCTTTCTGCGTGAGGAGTGTCAGTGGTTGAGCGATATTTGAAAAATCCTCAATGAACCTTCGATAATAGCCAGCCAAGCCTAAGAATTGTCGAATCTCGGTTGGCGTCTTTGGGGTTTCCCAATTTTTGATCGCTTCAATCTTTGTTGGATCCACGTGAATCCCATCTCCATTTACCACATGTCCAAGGAATTGGACTTCACGCAACCAAAACTCGCACTTCGAGAATTTGGCATACAATTGTTCCTTTTTCAGCAACTCCAAAATAGCTCTTAAGTGTTGTTCGTGTTCAGCCTTTGTCTTTGAATAAATCAAAATATCTTCGATGAATACAATCACGAACTTATCGAGATACGGCTTGCAGACTCGGTTCATTAGGTCCATAAAAACAGCAGGCGCGTTTGTCAACCCAAACGACATAACTAGGAACTCGTAGTGTCCGTAATGAGTTCTAAAGGCTGTCTTCGGGATACTCTCCTCTTGTATCCTTAACTGATGGTAACCCGATCGCAAATCGATCTTCGAGTAAAAGCTTGAACCTTGGAGCTGATCGAGTAAGTCATCGATCCTTGCAGGGGATACTTATTCTTGATAGTCAACTTGTTCAACTCCCGGTAGTCAATGCACATACGAAAACTACCGTCTTTCTTCTTAACAAACAGGACCGGAGCTCCCCAAGGTGAGAAGCTTGGTTTGATGAATCCTTTGTCTAACAACTCCTGAAGTTGTGTCGACAGTTCTTGCATCTCTGACGTTGCAAGTCTATAAGGTGCCCTAGCTACAGGCGCGGCGCCTGGAACTAAGTCTATACGGAACTCCACTTGCCTCTGGGGTGGCAATCCTGGCAACTCCTCATGGAAGACTTCAGGATACTCCCTTACGACAGGGATGTCTTCGATTTTCAGCTCAGCAGCTTTCTTATCCACGATGTGTGCCAGGAAGGCCGCCCATCCCTTCTGTAAACACTTTCGCGCTTTCAGGTAGCTAATGATTCTTAAAGGCGTATCACGCTTTTCACCATGAACCACAATCGTTTCACCATCTTCGGTTGGGATGCGAACGATCTTCTCGTGGCAGACAATTTCTGCCTTGTTACTTGATAACCAATCCATTCCTACTACCACGTCGAAGCTTCCCAACTTGACTGGTAGTAGATCCAAAGCAAACTCACGCTCTCCCAATTCGATTACACAACCTCTAACCACTTCATTAGCTTCCACTAACTTTCCATTTGCCAATTCAATTGAGTACGGGATATCTAGTTTACTAGCGGCTAAACCAAGCATATTCTTAAACTCTAACGACACGAAGCTATAATCGGCACCAGTATCAAATAAAACAGATGCAAAGCGTAGGTTTATAGGGAACGTACCAGTAACAACATTGGGATCCTGGCGCGCTTCCCTCGCTTCGATATTGAAAACCCTTCCCCGAGCTTGGTTCAATTCTGGGCAGTTCCTCTTATAGTGCCCAATGTCACCACAGTTAAAACAACCAAGTCTTTGACCATTTCCACCTCCATTCCCAACTTGATTGTTGTTTTGGTTACGATTCACAGTACCAGCTTGATTCGCATTGTTTCCTCGATTTCCATTCCCTCCGTTATTTCCTTGTGCACGATTTCCATTTCCACCCCGGCTATTGTTTCTATTTCCAAAACCTCCTTAGCCACCCCGGCCATTACCAACACAGCAAGTATCCTTCAAGTGACCAATTTTGCCACAAGTCTCACATTTTCTATTCCTACACTGGCCAGCATGGTGGTACTGGCATGATTCGCACTTTGGTAAAGCGCCCATGTAACCTTTTCCTCTGCTATCAGCACCGGTTTTGGCCCTTGCCGGTGTGCTTGATTCTCCTTTCTTACCAACACCGCTAGTTCCCTGCTTGAAGTTAGAGAACTTCCTTTTGTTATCCCCAAATGACTCTACGTGAGTCTCTTTCTTCTTTGGCTCAACATTCGAAAACTTGTTCAACCTAACAGCCTCCTTTGTAAGCGCCACACTTAAGTCGATGGCTTCTGTGATCGTTGCAGGCTTGGACGAGGTAACCATACTCATGATTTGTGGAGCTAAACCCCAGATAAAGCGCTCAATTCGCTTGAATTCCGATGTAACCATATAAGGTACCACATGAGATAGGTCGTGGAATCTCTGAACGTACTCAGCAATTTTCGGACCTTCCATCTTCAAATGCCAAAACTCAGTTTCCAACCTTTGAATTTCAGCGCGAGAGCAATACTTCTTTCGCATTAGCTCTTTTAGCTCGTTCCATGTCATTGCATATGCAGCGGCTTCACCAAGAGTCTGAACTTGTAAGTTCCACCAGGACAGGGCTCCATCCAAGAATAGCCCAGAAATGTAAGTCACTTGCTGGTCTGGAGCGCACTTGCTCATTCGAAGAACAGAGTCTGTTTTCTCAGCCCATCTTACAAAAGCAACAGCACCTCCGGTGCCGTCAAAGTTTACAGGCTTGCAGTCTAGGAACTGCTTGTAAGTGCACCCTGCACATACGGTAGAATATACGGATGGTATTAGCAAACGTGCTATAAAATGTATTGTAATCCATCTCAACGACTTAACATTACCATGAAGTGGATTGTTGTTGTCGTTATTGTTTGAACTGCTTCCGCTGGGTCCTCCTTGTGAGGCTGCGTACTACGCTATGGCGGCAGCAATGATTTGTTGAAGTTCTGCCTCGTTGGCAGGCATGCGCGGATCGCGTTTCGGTGGCATCTTCTAAAAGATGTGTTCACGTAAGTCAGGTCATGGTAGGTAAAGTGTGCGTATATAATGATAGTAATAATACATAACATCTCATGTTAAAATGAACCATACACATAACATCTCATGTTATAGAACATAAACAATCAATCAAATATCACATATGATGAGAATACTGTGATTGCGTTGCCATAAATCGAGACCACAATGTAAAGTTTACAAGTACACAACTGTATCATACAACATCAATGACTAAGGGATACATCACCCCAGTCCAAAATATCAAATCAGTGTCAACAATACATAACAACAAATGTCAGGATCAATATGCAGTCTCCCAAAAGCTGTGTAATCTGTGCAATCGTCGTCTTCTCAACAAAAGTCTACTCGTGTCGTACAAAATAGCCCTACGCTGATGGCGGTGGAGGAGGGGAAAATGAGAAAAGAGTAAACGGCGCATGTGAAGCCAATCCTCCTCCATGGCTCGATGAGAACGTAACAGATATGTTATCTGCTGCTCCTGAGTCCAAAAATGAGCAGCAGAGTTGGGAGATAACGGACGAGGAGGGTGTAATATCGCAGGGTGAGTCTGGCCCTGGCACTGGCATGGTGGTCTCTGTGCTATCTCAAGCTCCTGCACACGACGAGCCAGTGCCTCCTGCTGGATCATGAATGAAACAAGGACATCCTCGGTAGAAGACCCCACATGATATGGGTGATATGGATCCGTCGGTGGCATGATGGGTGGTGAAGTCCAGAGAAAAGGCTCGCTAGGTGGAACAAAGGGTGGAACAGCAAATGGTGAAACAGGGGGAACAGCAGAAGAAAACTGTGGTATAACCGGGACAGATATCGGCACATGACCAATGGGGTGAGTCGAGGAACCCTCTCCCGGGCATGATGGTGGTGTAAACTGACGGAACATAATAGGTAAGTCGGTGTGGTGAACACCGGTAGTATGAACGGGATGCAAAGGAACGTCAGTAGGAACTGAAACAGGTGCTGAAGCAGGTGTAACAGGTACCACAAAAGACGGGTAGTCATCATCATCGTCTATCCACCCATTTCGGGTGTCAGCATATCATGGGTCAACATGTGTCGCAAAGGATGCATGATCAGGCTCTACAGGCACGGGATCAAGAAGAGGGGCAACAACAGGATCAGCGGGAACGTCAGCAACCTGATCATCCACTAATGGTGGAGCAACAACAGGATCCCCTAACATAAATGGAACATCAACATGAGCATCAGCAACAACAAGATCACCCTCCAACAGTGGAGCAACAATAGGATGATCGTCAATAGGAAAATCAGCAATCATAGGATCAACAGCGGGTACATCAGCATGAATAGGGTCATGCTCGACTGCGGGGTCTGGAGCAACTACTGGCTTAGGGGCCACAGCAGGCTCCGGATAGTCAAACTCCATCTCGAAATCAGCGGGATCAGCGAACATGGGATCAACGGGGTCAACAGGGTCGTCCATGGGCTGATCTAGGTGGATAAACTCAACCTCCTGGTCTGGATCATAACCAGGGGGAAAAACGGGGTCTGAATCATCATCCATGTCATGATCGATAGCAAAACTAGGGGCAGCGGCAGGTGCAGCGGACGATGCTCTATCAGGGTCTGTATCATGCGAATAGTGATGCGCTCCCTACGCGTGCGATGGTGCAGATGCCACAGACTCAAAGGAGTCTGGGACTGGTGAATGAACGGGGGACTCCTCAGCAGGGGCATCAGCAAGAAGTAGGAGATCACCAGCAGCAATGTGGGCCTCGCCCTCAAAATCATCCTCGAGTGGATCCTCGTCAAACAGGTCGACGTCGTCGTCAGCGACTACGTCAAGGGGCATATCAATAACAGGATAAGCTGCATGAGGTATAGGAACAGGGATCACCGCAAGCGGCAAATCCCCAGCGATAGGGCCATCAGCGGGCTCAGCAACGACATCGGGCAGCGCGAATGGCTGAAAATCGTCCTCATCCGTGCTAGTGGTGTCCGAAGTATGCACCTCGTGCTCTGATGACACTCTATCGTCCGATACTATAGGCATAGGGCCAGTGGTGTCTAACTCTCCTGTGCCGGATGGAGGCATATCGTCTGTAACACAAACACACATATGCACAAGAAATCAATCATATAGTCAGATAAACACATTAGTCACAGATAAACAATCAAATAGTTCTCCTAGTCCCACTAGCCTAACCTCCCATCCTCCCAGACTGATCTTCCTAGTCCCACTAGACAATCCTCCCAGCCTCCCAGACTGACTCCCTAGTCCCACTAGACAATCCTCCCAGCCTCCCAGACTGACTCCCTAGTCCCACTAGACAATCCTCCCAGCCTCCCAGACTGACTCCCTAGTCCCACTAGACAACTCCCTCAGCTTCCCAGACTGAGCCTCCTAGTCCCACTAGACCACTACCTCAGCCTCCCAGACTGAGCCATGTCTAACAAATAAAATGTGCTCAACTTTTGTTTGTAAAAATGTTTTATGACCTGGATCTGGACTTAAGTGGTATGCAATGTAAAAATGTTTTCGTGAGAGCCCTAGTGATCATAGTCTAGACTCGAGAAGGAATCTTAGTTCGCTATGATCAGAGCTCTGATACCAAGCTGTCACACCCCGGCTTTTGCGGAAGCGTGGGTTTATTTGGTGTGACTTCTTAATACCATAGCTTAATCATAACAAAGCTATATGAAAATAAAACCATGCAGATCATCCATTAATTTAAGTTTGAAAAGTAAAATACCACAACATTGTCTTAATGCGTTGACACATGCAACGGAAATTACAACCTAATAACATAAAAACATTGTTCGAAAAACACAACCACAAACTTAAGATAGACGTAGTTTAAGAACTGTGACTCGTCCAGGTAAAAGCCACAACCCCTAAACTTGGATGATCCCATAACTCTAACGCAGCGTGAAAACGTAGCATACCGTGCCAGATCCTTAGTTACCTGAAATACATGTAAGTTGGAAAAATCAACAAAAATGTTGAGCGAGTTCATGTGTAAGTGAGTATGTAAAACCTTTGTAAGTATAAAATCCTGGTATGTAGCAAATAAGGAAATAAAGAGATCACCAATGGTTTGCAAGGCCATTGATATGTGTGAAGTGCAGTAGGAAGACTCAAACCTAGCAGATTTTTGCGTCGGGTACCAAGTCACCCCGAGGTCCGTACTGTTGGGCCTAGTGCTGGGCTCGCTACACCCAGATAGATCTACCGCTATTGTCCCTCGGTCCTACACTGAGGATTAATGGCCTTCAGTTCCCGCCTACCCACTCACATGATCTAAGTAGTAACCCTCCTTACGCTAATCATACCATGTGTAAAGTACTCGTAATCATAGTAACATGTATTTCACCCCCGCAGTTTAAAAACTGAAAACAGTTAAGAGAAAAGGGGGACATGAACTCACCGAAGTGCGTCTCTAACAAGAAATCTCCTGGTCAACCTGCTGTGCGACGACCTACACGTACTAACTTCTATTAGACGGACGGCCGTGCCTTAGCTTAAGGTTTAATGTCCTTGGGGAAATAGTTAGGCAACTATTTCGTAATTACACTTCGTAAATATATTCCTTCCCAAGGATGGGGGTTTTTAATACATGTGCGTTCGTATAACTTCGAAATATATTATTAAGTCTCACTTAATAAAATATATTTTATTTCATTAGTCTAAAATACTTTACTTCCAAAATATAAATATTTTTCCCAAAAATATTATATTTTATTACATACCATTTTCCAAAATAATACTTTGTCAAAATACACACTTATGTGTATTTTCTGAAAATACGTAAGTTACGATGTAAGGTTCGGGAGGTGTAAATAATACCGGTGTAACTTAAATATTTATTGTGAAGGCGTTCGCGTTATTTTGGAGCCGTTAATATTTAGTAATATTATTTTTACCCTAAAAATAATATTTACGTAGTTCACAAAATAATCATAAAAATTTACACAAGTGTTGTTATGAAAATATATATTCTAAATATATATTTTTAGCAAGTTTTGTTTGTGAAAATCCCACCTCCGACACTTAGAAGTTTTGTAATAAAATCATGGCGAAATTTACACTTTGAAAGTAAGTTGAAAATATGTTCATAACACTTGTTGTAAAAATATTTTCCAAGTGTGCCTAAAACGTACTCTAGGTACAAAACTCAGCACTTTAAATAATAATTCAGCATTAAGCTACCTAATAAAGTGCCAAAACATGAGGAAAATGTTACTAGACACTTTCCAAAGTGTCGGGAATAAGTTGTGTCACTAAAAGTAATAATAACGACACTTTAAAGCTTTGTTAAGCACTTTAACGGATCACTATCCAACCGAACAACCGGACTATACCCGGAACATAAAAATATTGTCATTCACATTTGTTTTTCTTTTTCTGAGCCAGTTAGGGTCCCTGAATACCCTAACACCCGTCATAATGCATGACACACTAGTAACCGGGTTAATCCCTAAACTAACGAAATTAATCTAACTAATAGTTAATGTTTAGTTGGAAACCAATCGGATTACCCCCCCCCCTAACCAAACCGTCCCCAAGAGGGACACCTCTTGTCCTCCATATGATTATTTTAATCACCTTGGTCCCATATCAAGTAGACACATAATCCTTTGGATAATGATCCTATCATTTGCCTATAAGTTCATGACATAACACACTAACACTTCACCACAACTCACAACACTTGAGCACACTCTCTCCCTCTCTATAAACTCTCGGCCGAACACCCCCTATATCATCCATCCATCTTTCGATCTTGATCATCTCATTCCAAGAGCATACAAGTGTTGAGGATCACATACGAGGAGGCTTGGTGCATTCGGAACGCGAAGGACCTCTTCTCATTGCTTTTATCCACTCATTTTTCGACTAGAATCTTCCCTAGCCTCGAGCTAGTAGTAAGTTGCTTGAAACACACTCTCGATCTATTTTAAAGTGGTTAAAACGGTATATGATGGTTAAAACTCATGAACATACAAAATGATATGAAAAAGTCTACTAAAATGCTAAAAATGATGGTTAAAAGCTTAATTGTTGTGTAAATCATGTAGGATTTGTTTTGTGTAATTATTTAGTGCCGATCTATGTTGTGGTAGCTTGGATCATCGTTTAACCCGGATTGGTCATGATCATGGATCATGACATAGAGCTTGTTTAAGTGTAACAAGGGTTAAATGATGAAACTCTACCACACGAGAAACTTGAACTTGTGTAAAAACGATTTTACTTACGAAATAGTGTTTAAAACTAGTAGATCTACGGATCTACAAGCGGTATTTTCAAAGGACCACGTGTCAAGAGAAAACATACTTTTAAAGACGGATCTTTCATAAACAAGAATGCTTTTAGTAAACACACAAGTGTGTAAACACTTGTGTAACACAAAGTTTTGACGAAAGAACTATTTTTGTAAATGTTAACAAGAAGTTGTAAAGATAGAATTTCGTTAAAAATGAGACTTTTACGAAACCGGATTGATTTATACAAAAGATCCACTAAAGTAATGGGATTTACTTCATATTTTAGATAAACCACAAGTTCATGTATTTTTGCGATTTACATCTATTTTGACTAGTTTAATGGTTTGAATAATGTTTATTGATTGAATGAGAAAATTGTTGGCTTGATTTGTAAAAGAAAATGATACGCTTGAAAGCGTGGCCACCTCCAGTTACAGTACAGAGGAAACTCTGGCGAAATTTTTCCAAAAACCTAACACTTAGAAATATTTTCACTACAAGTGTTAGAAATACATTTTTAACGTGTTTTCGAATTGTAGATTTCGCCATGACTTTATTACAAGATTTCTAATTATCGGAGGTGAGATTTTCACAAAATAAAAACTTGCTAAGATATATATTTAGTAACAACACTTGTGAATTTTTATGATTATTTTGTGAACTATACAAATATTATTTTTAGGGTAAAAATAATATTACCAAATGATAACGATCCCAGAATAATACGAACGCACATGTATTAAATCCCCCATCCTTGGGAAGGAGAATAATTACCAAGTATTTACAAAAATATAAACACGAAATAGTTGTCTAACTATTTCCCAAAAACTTAAACCTTAAGCTAAGGCACGGCCGTCTGTCTAATAGACTTAGTACGTGTAGGTCGTCGTACAGCTGCTTGATCAGGAGATATACTTGGTAGAGACGCACCACTATGAGTTTATGTCCCCCTTTTCTCTAACTGTTTTCAGTTTTCTAAACTGCGGGGGTGAAATACATGTTACTATGATTACGAGTACTTTTACATGGTATGGTTAGCGTAAGGAGGGTTGTTATTATTCAGATCGTGTGAGTGGGTAGGCAGAAACTTGAGGCCATTAATCCTCAGGGTAGGACCGAGGGGCAGGAGCGGTAGATCTATTTGGGTGTAGCGAGCCCAACCCCAGGCCCAACACAGAACGGACCTCGGGGTGACTTTGTACCCAACGCATAAATTTGCTAGGTTTGAGTCTTCCTACTTGCACTTCACACATATCAATGGCCTTGCAAACCATTGGTGATCTCTTTTTCCTTATTTGCTACATACTAGGGTTTTTATACATACAAAGGTTTATTTACTCACTTACACATGAACTCGCTCAACATTATTGTTGATTTTTCAACTTACAAGTATTTCAGGGAATTAAAGATCTGGCGCGATATGTTGTGTTTTCCCGCTGCATATGGGTTCCGAGGTCATCCCGGTTTAGGAAATGTGACTTTTTCCTGGACGAGTCACAAATCTTAAACTGCGTTTTATTCATGTTGATGTTTATGTCTTTCAAAACACTGTTTTATGTTTTGGTGTTGTAGTCCCTAAGACAATGTTATGTTACTACGGTTTTTAAAACTTAAATCTATGGATGATCTTGCATGGTTTTTATTTCATATAGCTTGTTATGATAAAGCTATGGTATTAAGAAGTCACACCAAATTAACCACGCTTCCGCAAAGCCAGGGTGTGACATGTTCATCATCTAATCACTTTCATACTTAAACATACACTAGTTCATGTTTCATGAACATGACTTAGCCGGGTTAGATGACGATCCGAACTACTACTAGCATTAACCAACATAAAATAATCATAACAAAACAAGTTTTAAAAGTTTTACACTAGTATTCATTCCTTATCCACCAAGTTTATCATTTTTAGTAGACTTTTAGTTTGTGATCTTTAGTGTTTATAATTTTCATCTGACAAATATCTTATTAACCACTTTAAACAAGAACAATAGGGTGTTTAGGGTCACTTACTACTAGCTCGAGGCTAGGGAAGAAACTAGACAAAAAATAGGTGGTTCATAGTGTTGTGGTGAGGTCCTTGTGTTCCCGAGTGCACCGAGTTTCCTTGTATGAGATCCTTCACACTAGTATGTATGAAAAATGGCTTGCTCAAATGTTGAAAGTGGGTGGATGTCGCTTCTTGGTCTCGGCCGTAAGTGTCAAAGGTGGGAAAAAGAGAGCACAATTGTTTTGCATGAATGATGGTGGTTCTTCTTGTACATGCTTATAATCCATTTAACTAACTTTGACCATGAGATAATATGTAAGTTAGATATGGGGCAAAGGTAATTAAAATAATCAAACTTTGTAAGAATGTGTCCCCTCATGGGACCGTTTGGTTAACAAGGGGTGGGGTAATAGTTGGAATTTAACTAGTTAGGTTAGTGCTAATTATTTTAGTAGGAAAAATAATTAAGTTACTAGTGTGTAGTAATTTATAACGGGTGTTAGGGTATTCGGGGACCCTAACTGGCTCAGAAAAAGAATAACAATGTCATGTCAATATTTTTATCATGTTTTGGCACTTTACTAGTTAGCTAAATGCTGAATTTTTATTTAAAGTGCAGAATTTTGTACTCAAAGTACGTTTTAGGCATATCCGGTCACTATAATTATCACCTAGTGACGCAGTTCTACAATCCTCACCTCCCTACACTCCCTACTAGTGTGGTAATCTATTCCCGGCTCATACTGGCCTTAGAGACAGTAACTGTCTGATGCTGGCTATGTCAGCATGTGTACTGGGTTATCTGTATAGTGTGCTCACTGTGCTTTTGTGCATCAAGGTTGTCACTAAGGTTTGTGGGTAAATAATAGAGTGACAGTATAAGATGTGATGCATGAGTATGTATGTATCAGAAATCAGTAAGCAGTTTTAATCACAGTTGTAAGTAAGCACAGTAATTAAGCAGTAATTAAATATTAATTAATTCGTACGGATACCTGGTTTGGTGAGGGTTGTCACATTTTTGAACTTAGTCGCATTAGATTTGTGTGTTTTTTAGTTTATTGTGTCATTATATTATACTTTTCACATCATATTGTTGTGTTGTTTGTTTATACTATCACAAACTATTGTTACATCTACTGGTTATAACTATGATGAATTTTGTGATGTATTTGAACTTAATCGCATCAAAATTTGTGACCCTTTTGGTTTATTTCGTCATGATATTATACTCTTCGCATCAAATTGTTGTGTTGTTAGTTTGTACTATCATAAACTATTGTTAGATCTATTTATTATAAGCTTGATTAAATTTTACATGATTTGCTTTAACGATGATGAATTTGTGACGTTTTTGAACTTAAGCTCCTCATATTTGAGTGACTTTTTAGATTTTTTGTCACAATGATGAAAATACATATATCTTTTTAGACATAAGTTTATCAGTTTTTGGTTTAAATATATTAGAACTTGCATTATATATGATTTTTGATTGATGGTGAATTTAAAATAGGTTTTGTAAATTTTTTGTGCTTTTTCCTACAATTTTTAGCAGAAAAATATGGATTTTTTGCAGGTTTTTAAAATTTTTTTAAATATTCTGTCGCAATAAAAAATATGTTTTTAATTGATTTTTTTTTGAAAATGCGTAGCTAGTTTTAGTAATAAAATAACTTACTTTTGTCAAACATATGTAGCAAATTTAAAAATAGTAACGAGGAAATGAGCCGCAAATTTCTGATATCTTGATTTTTCCATTTTCCTTAATTTGGTTTCTTGAATATTTCGTCGCAAATGCATCGCAAAAAAATCTATTTTTTAATTGTTTGCTACAAATGTCACGCTAAGGTTTCTAATAAATAACTTATTTTCATCAAAAAATGTGTAGCAAGTTTACAACTTACTTTTGTGAAAAAAAAAATGTGTAGCAATAGATTAGTTTACAACTTATTTTCGTCAATAAACGAACGAACATGAACAAAAAATTTCGTTCGATTTTATGTTAATAAACGAATTGTTGGATCGTGTATGTGACCCTGAAAGTCAGTTAAGGTAGTTCAACATCAAATACTAAGGCGGAATCAAAGTAAAAGATGTCCAAAACAGCTTATATCTTCTAATCTTTCTTTATATTATCAACCGTGTGCTTGTACAATAAGTTCTGATGAAAATCCAACAGCACTTCGTGACTCTCACAATGACCTTGTACCGTTCCGTTTGAAATGTGACACTCACACTCCTATTTATAGACCTATGACCCTTCCGTTTGAAACTTACATAACATGGTTCAAACGATGGATCTCAAACGGAACCCCTATTCAAACAATGAGTTCAAACGGAACCCTATGTTTCAAACGGAACCCTCTATAAAATGACTGTTTTCAAACGGAACCCTCTAAAACACTTCTTAAAATCATAACTAAAACCCTAATTTGACATATAAGATCCAATTATGACTTTCAAGAACTAAGACTTGATGAAGATGCAGTCAACAAACATTCTTGTGCATCAACAGACTCCCCCTTGAATGTTGACGTAGTCTTCAGCTCCTGAGTCTTCAGTCTTTGTCTTTTCTTCAACTTTGTCTTTTCATCATAAGCACTTTATCTTCACACTCCCATATGCTGTTGATCCAGACTCCCCCTTTCACAGACTCCCCCTCTCAATATGCTGAATCTGAGATATCTGGTTCAAGCTTTGACAATTTGCTTCCATTGGGAATAATGAAGACCAAATCTGTTACTCAACCAATAAACATTACAATTCTATCTTTCAAACATTAAATCACAAACTTCATCAGTTTTAGAAATCCACTCAAGTATTCAGGTCCAAGTTAATGACCCTGATCACTTGATTAATCTACCAAGTCCAAATTAATGACCTTGGTTGATTATTTGACGAAACGAACTGATTTTAAAACAACAATTTCAAACATTTTCTGAAAATAACAAGTATCAAGTTAATGAACTTGTTTTTGACTTTTCAAACAATTTAAACTTCAACAAAGTAAGCTCTCCTCATTCTTCAGTCCAGAATCTCCTGCATCTGCTTCAAACATCTGAGAATCCAACAATCAACTCTCCACTTTGGTTTGTCGGAAAATAAAGCAGAAATAAAATCTTTTTGGATTTTATCACAGTGTTCTAAACTAAGAAATGAAATACAGAAAACTTAAATTGCAGAAATTAAACAAAGTAAACTATTTACAAACATATTTTTGGTGAGCGTGTCAGGGAATCATATCAGCTTTTCAGACAAATCACAAGTACCGTTAAGCTACATTACATACTCAGATTTAAACAATTCACCTCGATTGTCGATATACTGATCCATCTTAAATTCTCACACAAATTTCAACTTATTCAGGATACGATTTAGATGAATTAAGAACTTAGATCATTCATGTGTCCCACCTCTTGAATATACTCCCGTATCTAGAATCCCAATAATCAGTCTTACAGGTGAGAATACTACAATGATATCTGTATATAATTTAGGTATGCGAGGGCCGAGGGATCTCAGATCGATACTTCCGTATACGCAGAGAGATATCAGCTTCGACTTTTCGGTGTGTCCCCTTTAGAGGATCTTTTTGCTTACAACAGCAGCATATATCAATTTTATTGTTTCAGCATGGTGAGGGTTTAATGTTGTGTTTCAAGCATTGCAGCAAGTATTAGCCAAGGACTAGGTCAGAACTACCGTTCAGCAGAAGTCCCGGAATAATACCCCAGACATCATAGAGTATAAAGACCTAGTATATCAGATTAAGAGACCTTTCAAACGAGATTTCAGGGGTTACCTATATATCCAAGTAGTGTTCCCCACGAATTCACAAGTTTGAATTTAGGTTTATATCCCGAATAAATCTACTAAATGTGTGAAAACCTATCGACATATCATCAGTAAGATTGTTTAACTCTTTTATACTTTTCAAATCTTTAGCATACTGTAATCGTCTAGCTGATGTACTATCATTTTCCCTATATACACAAGCTCTTTTTCATTTTATCATGTTTTTGTATTTTTGCATTTTTTTACTGTTTTTGTATTTTCTGAAAATAAACTATGTACAAAACATCTACTCCCCCTAAATACCAAAACAAGTAAAAATTCGACAAACCATTGCAGATTGTTTCTCGTCTTCATCCGCAACAGTACTCTCATCAACGCCAATTATGCCATCCGACACCGACAGAAGCTTCATACCATTCAGTTTTAACAAATATTTAAACCGATTTTTATCAAAAGCTTTGGTATGTAAATCAGCTTTCTGTTCGTCAGTGTGGATTTTCTCAATTCGTATCAACTTTTTCTCAAAGCAATCACGAATAAAGTGATGACGAATTTCTATGTGTTTAGTTTTAGCGTGATGTACTGGATTTTTAGTTATATTTATTGCGGCCTCATTATCAACAAAAAGAGGTGTGTTAAGAAACTGCAAACCGTAGTCGCGCATCTGTTGCTGTATCCACAAGATCTGAGAGCAGCAACTGCTAGCAGAAACATACTCCGCTTCACAAGTAGATAACGCCACCGACGTTTGTTTCTTACACTGCCAGGTAACCAATCTAGGACCAAAGAACTGGCATCCTGCAGTTGTTGATTTTGAATTGACTTTGCAGCATCCGAAATCCGAATCGGAATACCCTTCGAGCGTAAAATCGCCTTTTCTAGGATACCACAACCCCAATGAAGGAGTTCCTTTCACGTAGCGCAATATCCTCTTCACAATGATCATATGCGATGCTCGCGGGTTAGACTGAAATCTTGCTGCGAGGCACGTTGGGTACATAATATCAGGACGTGAAGCAGTTAGGTACATTAAAGAACCTATCATGGATCGATAAAACGTTTCATCAGCCCTGTCTCCGGTGAGATCTGGGTGAATCCCATGATTTGTTGCAAGTGGGGTAGCAGCTGGAGTAGAACTTGACATCCCAAATTTCTCTAGAATATCATGAACATACTTTGACTGATGAATGAAAATTCCCTCAGGAAGTTGTTCAACTTGTAAACCCAGAAAGAATTTCATCTCCCCCATTGATGACATTTCAAACTTTTGCTTCATCACTGATTCAAAATCTTTGCATAGATTTTCATTTGTTGACCCAAAAATTATATCGTCCACATAAATCTGAACTATCAGAAGATGACCATCGACCTCTTTAGTGAAGAGAGTGGCATCCACTTTTCCACGAATGAACTTGTTGGCTAGTAGGTGTTGAGACAAAGTCTCATACCAAGCTCTCGGGGCCTGGTGTAAACCATACAGCGCTTTGTCCAATAACTAGACCTTGTTTTTGTGGATTGGATCGGTGAAGCCCGGCGGCTGACCGACATAAACCTCCTCTTTGACCTTCCCATAGAGAAACGCCGATTTAACATCTAACTGATAAACTTTGAAGTTCTTCCAAGACGCAAATGCTAGGAAAATTCTGATAGCCTCTAGTCGTGCTACAGGAGCATAGACTTCGGTAAAATCAATCCCCTCCTGTTGACTAAATCCCTGAACAACGAGTCGAGCTTTATTCCTTACGACAACTCCTCTATCGTCCCTCTTACACTTAAACACCCACTTAGTGTTAATTTTCCTATGACCATCCGGCAAATCAACTAACTTCCACACTCCCAATTTCTCGAATTGACTAAGTTCCTCCTGCATAGCATTGACCCAAGAGTCTTCAGTAAGCGCCTCTTTGTAAGTTCTTGGTTCAACCTGCGAGATAAAACAACTTAATGAGAATTCAGTTTGCAAAGGAGCAACTTTTGTATAAAAACATGTAAGCCCTTTATCAATCTGATTTCGAGTGCGAACGCCTTTCTGCAAATCTCCTATGATCAACTCCTCTGGATGATATGAAAAAGTTCACGGCATCACTTCACTTGGAACCTCTACATTTCCCTCCAGATTAGTAACATTCTGCTCTGCATCTTGTTCACCAACTTGGTTTGTTTGACCTGAACTCTGAATTTGCTCCCCCTCAGAATCTAAATCTGAATCACCATGATCAAAAACTGGCATGTTTTCAGCTTCTAGATTATCATTCTGAGCCGACTGATTATCCTGAGCAACTTCATTCTGTTGGACATCATCATGTTCACCAGCATTACTCGGACCTGCTTCATTGTCATTTGAAGTTTCCCGTGGTCTCCTCGAATACTCAGCTGGGAACCTTAACTGTGACTCATATTCACGCAAAATATCCAACTCATCAAAGAAATCTTCTTCATCCTCTGATTCTTCTCTCATGTCAAACGAATCCCAAAGTTTGTCATAATGAAAACGCCATGAATCACCAGGATTCTGTGGCGACATAGTATAACCTTGACATTCAACATTATATGCCTCAATAATCGTTTTCCAAATAGGAATGAAAACTCGTTTCAATGGACTTGCATAGCCCACGAATATTCCTTCTAAGCCTTTTTCACCAAATTTGCCTTGAAAATCGAGAACAGTACAGGGAGACCCAAACGGTTCAAGATACTTCAGATTTGGTTTACAATTATTGATCAGCTCAAAACATGTTTTGTTGAACTTCTTGACAGTGAGAACCCTGTTGAGCGTATAGCATGCGGCGGAAACAGCTTCAGCCCAAAAATTAATTGGTAACTTTGAATCTGCGAGCATAGTTCTAGCCGTCTCGATTAGTGTCCGGTTTTTGCGTTCTGCGACTCCATTCTGTTGTGGAGTGTACGGAGCACTAAACTCATGCAAAATACCTCTTTCATCACAAAATTCTTCCATCTTTCTGTTCTTGAATTCAGTACCATTATCACTTCGAATTCTTTTGATACGCCTTTGGTACAAATTCTCAATCTTTCTGAACAGACCCATCAAACTGTCAAATGTTTCATCTTTCGTCTTCAAGAAAGAAACCCACGAAAATCTGGAATAATCATCAGTAACGACCAAACAATAGTAATCTCCTGTAATACTTTTGACATTCACAGGACCAAACAAATCCATGTGAAGTCTTTCCAGAGGACATAAAACTGAATTGACTTGCTTAGTAGGGTGTGACTTTTTCTTCTGCTTGCCTTTGATGCAACCAATGCACTCCCCTACCAGATGAAAACCTTTGATATTAACACCCAATACCAAATCATTGTGCACCAAGTGATTCATCTTCCTTAGGTGAATATGCCCCATCTTTCGGTGCCACAATCTTGATTCTTTCTCAGTTGCTCTAGACACGAAACAATGTGCTTGACCAGTAGTTGTAGTTGCTACAGACATATCTAACACATATAAATCATTCACTCTAGGTGCCCTCATGATAATCCAATCTTCAGGAACAACAAAACCAGGTTTCAAAATCAAACACTCTTTATCAGTGAAATGAGTAGAATACTGATTGTCACAAATCTGCGAGATACTAAGCAGATTGTTTTCCAGCTCAGTGATGTAGTTAACTCTCTCAAACGTTACAATCCCATTGGATAACGTTCCTTCACCAACAATTCTACCACCTTCATGACCTGCAAATCCCACATAACCACCATTGATATTCTTCACATCATACAGTAATGCAGTTTTTCCTGTCATATGTCGAGATGCGCCACTATCCATGATCCATCTTGAAATGACTCTTGGAAGATCCTGCATATAACAAACTTCAAATTAACCAACTTTAATAAAGATGCCGATTCATGCTTCGCGATCCAGGAAGCTCCGGCAATTCAAACTGCTTATTCGAACATGGTGTCCACCCAGGCCTCATCAGCCTTAGGTGTAACCTTGACTCTAGCAACTTGAATTTTGAAATTTTCAGCCTTCAAAGGTGGAAAATTTGCATCATAATCAACCGAAATTGATTCTTCAGCCTTTTTCACTTCAGAATTTGAAATTTTCATTTCAGTTTTTGGTTTCCAAACTTGTTGAGATAATGCAACCTGTTTATAAAACTTGTCATTTTTAGTTACCACTTTCTTTACAGGTTCATTTTTCACTTTGATGTTATTATATTTCACACTCTTTTTCTCAACAATGATTGGTGCTTTACCCTTCACATCAACTTTCTTTTGTTGAAACTTCACATTTTCAGTCTTAGGCTTCACATTGGTACACTTTCGTGCAATGTGACCAACTTGATTACATCTGAAACATGTACGAGTATCAACAACTCGACTTTTGCCTTCAGACTGATAATGTGAAGCTCTTTTCTCAAAGAACTCTTTGTTTGATTTTGAAAAAATTTCATTCTCTTCATCAGAACGTGAACTTGAACTGTTCACAAACACCTTCTTTTCAGCAAACCTTTTGTTTTGAAAACTCTTTTTCTGATAACTCTTACCATCCCTATAACCACCCGACCAATTTTTTTGATTGTTATTAGAAAACCGTGGTGGAACAACAGGCTTTTTGTAATAAGCTTTATCTTTCTCAAAATTCATTTGCCTTTTTGTTTGACACAAACTGTTCACTTCTGACAACTCAACTTCAACCAATTTGAAAACATTTGTCAACTTTTTCACATTAACATTCTCAATTGGAAATTCAGAATCCGAATACAACTTATCAGATCCAGTCATCTTGTACATCACAAGACCCGGTTCATCACTTAAGTTGTTTTTGGATTTTGATTTCTGAATGTATTTATCCAAGAAACACCCATCATCTTCAGCTGAATCAGTATTCAAAACACTTTCAGCTGTGCTCTTAACAATCTCTGTCTGAACACTATCATCAGATGATGTAGAAAAAGTAACATCAATGTTCTCCAGAAGTTTAACTTCTTTTTCTTCCTCAATTTCAACCAACCCAGACTGCTTTTTAGTGTAATTATGAAGAACAGGTGGTGGAACTTGATGAAAACCCACCCCAGTTCCATCAGAATACACATCTTCGCCCGCTTTGTCTTTCCCGATGGGTTTGGGAATGATATGTTGCAAAACAAAGCTTGCAGAGCTGTAACTGTTAAGCTTCAACTGGATTCGCTCGTTTTCGATTACAGCCTCTTGAACTTTAAGTTTCAATTTAGCGATTTCATCCAGTTGTTTGTTGATTGATTCTTCTTTAACTCTAAGCACTGCTTTTAAATGTTCATTTTCTTTAAAAGTTTTACCATTTCGATCATCACAATCTTTCATTGTACTTTTGAGTTTTTCAAATTTTTCAGAAATCTGACGGTTTTCAAGAATCAACTTTTCGTTTTCCTTTTTAACTTTGTCATGATCAATTTTATCATTTTCCATTTGTTTAGTTAATTCTTTTATCCGTTTAGTTGAAGCTCTAACCGTTTTGTCACGATCAAGAATCTGATTCTCAACATTTCTGACCTTTGCTGTCAGATCTTCAACTTTCTTAATGTTGAGATACGTGACTGTGCTACAAAATTTGCAATCTTTATTGCAATTTTTGCAATCAACATTTCCTTCAAACTTTTTACCTGACGCATTTGTTGACACATCTGAACTGACCTGGCTTTTTGACTCAGACACGAAGTTAGAGTCTACCTCAAGTGCTTTGGCAGCTAGCACTTTGTCAGCCATTTTTCCCAGATTCTCTGCATTCAACTCCTGCGTAGTATCGATAACTCCAGTATCAATCTTCTTGGATTCTTTTCCTTCTTTCTCTTCTTTCTCCTTTCTTTCTCTCTCTTCTTTCTCCTCTTCAATCATTTTCGAAGTTGGAGTTCCCCACCATTTGTGTTGCCAATATTCATCATTTTCTTTCATCTCCATGATTAAGACTTCTATATCGAGAGTTTTGTGATCAACTGCAATATTTCCATACTCATCAAGATAACACTCTATGTCTGGATCCCATCTGTTGGCTCTCTTTGCATCCAAAAAAATTCTAGAAAGTCTAGTAATTTTGTTTTCCGAAATCATCTTTCTGTATTTATACTTCTGCTCTTCAGTTCTCTCATCTTTCCATGGAATAGGTTCATTTTTCGCCATGAATGCGTAACCAACAGCATCTTCTTCTGGTAGAACCTCTTGACTCCAATCATATCCCTCATCATCATAAATCACTGCAAAAGCTCTAGATTTCTCTCTGTTGTCTTCAACCTGCTTCAATCTAGGCGGCTCGGATTTATTCTGGTGATAAATCGCCTTCTTGTAGTAATCATCTCTGAAAGGATTCTCCGACTCATCAACATAAGCATTTCGGCATTCTCTTTTGAAATGACCCTTCTGCTTACATTTGAAGCATGTCACTTTGGATTTATCGAACCCCAGCTTAGTAGAAGCACCACCAATTGTTTTTCTGCCAGTAATTTCCATGAATCTTTGTGCACGACGAACAGCACTTGCCATAGCCCAACGAATATCGATCAGTTCCATTTCCTCCGGATCAATCTGATCGTAATCTTCTTTCGTCAGATTTGTATTGCCAATCTTCCCAGCTACCAATCCTTCATACGATTCCAACACTGATGCTAGAAAGATCATTTGCTGCTTTGCCGACTCTTCGTCAAAATTTTGAGCATTCTTCAAGTCTATTGCAATATTGCATTGAAAACGATTCTTTGCATCAGCATTTCCAGAAGATGAAGATCCACTGTGAAAACCATTGTGACTTCCACTGCTTTGACGACTTTGACTTTCTTTGCCGGCTGTCGACACATTTTCAGCAGAAAATGCAGTTTTTGGTGAAGTAGCTTTCGGCATCATGCTCTTTGGATAGTATAGATCCAGATTCTGTTGATAAGATGAATGATTAACTTTGTATGTCTTTTTCAACTCCAACTCGTGACTCTCGAGTTTTTCAATCAGCAAATCTAATGTCAGCTTTTCTGGTTCTTTGATGGTATTCTTCAGCATCAGCGCATAATATCTCCAATCCATCTCGTCAGGCAACGAATCGAACAATTTGTCGATAAGATCTTCTTCAGGAATATCAATACCATGTCTTACTAATTCCAGCTTCAGATGACCGAACCTTTCTATCATTTTACAGACCGACTCGTTCTTTAACCATCCAAACAGATCAAATTCTTTTCTAAGAAGTTTCTTTTTGTTTTTCTTAATTTCTTGACTACCAACACATTTCTTTTCTAACTTTGCCCAAAGATCTTTAGCGTTTTTATAGTCTATCAATGAGATGATATCCTCTCGAACAGACTGAAATAACAACGCCACACACTTTTGTTCGGCTACGAATGATTCAATCTCATCAGATCCTGTTAAAACTTCCCCATTCTTGTTTCCTTGGTCATAACCATTTTTCAGACTTTTCCAGCTAGTAAATGCGAATGCCATCATCCAATCTTCAAACTTTCTGGACCAACGACTGTATTCCTCAATAGCCATTAGCTTTGGAGGTTTATTGAACGTTCCGAAAGCGCTTTCCGATTCCCAAGCTTCCTTTTTCTTCTCTTTTGGTGGATTCTCATTCACATTGCTTGATGAAGCATCAATGTTTCCGGAATCTCCAGCGAACGCGTACATGTCGCTAAACGGGTTCAAGAAAATATCATCCATTGTGAATGTACCTGTAAAATCAAACAACACTTAGACAAATTTTGAATTGGAAATTATCAGATTCAAACGACACTTGTTCAAACGGAATAATCTGCTTCGTTTGAAATACCAATATTTTCAAACGACAACAATTTTCAAACGACAAAGAATTCAAACAAGGTACTGTTCCGTTTGAATCAATAGTTTCAAACAACAAGGATTTCAAACGACCAACTAGTTTCAAACGATAAATGTTCAAACGACCAACTCAAACGATCAACTTCAAACGATGAATGTTCAAACGATAAACATTCAAACGATGGACTATTTCAAACGACAGACTCAAACGATGAACTTGTTTCAAACGATAAACTTTCAAACGATCAGTTCAAATGACAGAACCCATTTTCAAACGATAGAGTCACTTTTCAAACGATAGAGTTAATTTCAAACGGTGACGTCAGCAATTCGCGAAATTTTTAAACGGTACACATTATTTTGATCGGTTTTAGGTCAAATTTTAATTTCAAACTTTCACGGATTAGTTATTAGTAGATTTCGTTTGTTATGTGATCGTTTCAAGTCATTTTAACCATGAGAACTCGTTAAAATCAGAAAAGAAAGGTAGAAGTGAGATAATCCGATGATTTTCAGCTGTATTCGGTATGAACTCCTTGTCCTGAGCTCTGATACCACTTGTTGGATCGTGTATGTGACCCTGAAAGTCAGTTAAGGTAGTTCAACATCAAATACTAAGGCGGAATCAAAGTAAACGATGTCCAAAACAGCTTATATCTTCTAATCTTTCTTTATATTATCAACCGTGTGCTTGTACAATAAGTTCTGATGAAAATCCAACAGCACTTCGTGACTCTCACAATGACCTTGTACCGTTCCGTTTGAAACGTGACACTCACACTCCTATTTATAGACCTATGACCCTTCCGTTTGAAACTTACATAACATGGTTCAAATGATGGATCTCAAACGGAACCCCTATTCAAACAATGAGTTCAAACGGAACCCTATGTTTCAAACGGAACCCTCTATAAAATGACTGTTTTCAAACGAAACCCTCTAAAACACTTCTTAAAATCATAACTAAAACCCTAATTTGACATATAAGATCCAATTATGACTTTCAAGAACTAAGACTTGATGAAGATGCAGTCAACAGACATTCTTGTGCATCAACACGAATGAACATGAACAAGAAATTTCGTTCGATTAGATTAGTTAAATGAAAGAACAAGAACAAAGGACTCGTTCGTTCAATTGTGTCCGTAACGTTCGGTAAGGTGTTCATGAACATTTGTTCATTTGCGCTCGTTTATGTTTGTCTTGTTGTGTTTTAATTAAAGATTTTTGTACTTTCATATATTTTATCTATACTTATTATATTGTTAAACTTTTATTTTTTTATTACCCTAACAATTAAACTAGGAAACCCTTTTTCACCTTCTTTATACACCATTTCCTTTTCCTTTCTCATTATTTACATTAACAAATACGATTGACCTCCGTTCCACAATAAGGGATTCAAGTTCTAGTGCTACTCTCTGGGTCATCCACCTTTATCCTTTGACGCGCTCGCTAAATTTATTTGTGCTCGTTTGTGTTTGTGTTCGTCAACACACTCATTTACTTAATGAACGAACACGAACATAAAATCTCATTCGGTAAGTGTTCTTGAATCTTTTGTGAACACATTAATTTACTTACGAACCATTCGGTAAGGCCTTGTTCGTGTTTGTTCGGTTTGTTTACAGACCTATGTAGCAAGTTTAAAACTTATTTTTGTTAAAAATATATAGCAAAATTAAAAAGGATAATTAGGAAATGGTGTACGAAATACGTTACTAACTGTGGAGGAATGACCCAACTTGTTCATTCCGAGTCAAATACAACCCGTTAACAAAACGCGAATAAGGAAGATATTCGAGCATATCTTCATTCGTCAATATCTCTGATAAATAAGGAGTTGCCTAACCGACTTCCCAAAATATGGGGAAACCCTGATAATCACCCATAACTATAAATAGAGGAGTTCATCACAAAGGTAAATTCATTCCCTACTCTTCTCAACTCTCTCTACCCTTTTCTTCACTCCCACAACGAATACTTATTCTGACGCCTGAGGGTAGTTACAGAAATAACCCCATTCCTGTAACGAGTCCTAACGGTGTTCTGTTTTGCAGATTGAAGGTTGGATCACTTCTCACCCAGTTACCCAATCCGTAGACGTGCTCAGGTACAGTTCTTACATTGGCGCCAACCGTGGGACATGGCAAATGCTAACGAAACCTATCACCACGATGAGTGCTCCGAACGACGGTTCTGCAAACTCTAAAATGCGTTAACTTTGGACGGAGGGGGTATGACGACAATAGGCGTCACAACAACGGTCACCACCCCCGCGATAACTAGATCTTTGACTCCAGAATTTAATGCGGAGTTGCCCCCGGGTTACGAGTGGGGACAGGTGGACACAACGTCATCAAGAACAAGCCTCCCCCTCTCCCCAACAGTTACGATGGCGGGAATAACGACTTATGCGGCTCTCACACAAGGAGTACCATTAAGCACGGGTTCATCGCTGTTCACACCGGCCTCGGGGGCTCAGAACCATTACTACAGGACGACACAACCAGTATACACGAGCACTGATGGGACGTCATCCTACTATTCACCCGGGAACGACTTCCAGTTCCCTCTGCTGTATTCAGCGGCACTCACAGAGGATCTCACAATAGCCATGTAGACGCCGCCTCATCAGCCAGTGACAATGCCCCGAGCAGCTTTAACTGTGTCACCCGGCTTTTCAGGCCGTACCGTAAAAATGTAACACGTGTCATGAATAAATAAAAAGGGTGTATTTGACTGATTGTGATATTTATATGTTATATTTAATGTGTTGGTGAATCCAAACATTGATAAAAATTATGTTGGCAACGATAAAATAAACGCTTATCGCGTAACGATTAAAATGCGAAACGAAAGTCGATGACCACCCGATAAGTGTTAAAATCCTAAAAATAGTTTTTTATGATTAGAATAGTAATTTTAATCATAATCATGAGGAAAAATAAATTAAAATGCTAAGAAACTCTATTTTTCGAGTTTAAGCGCGTATCGCGCGATACTGAGCGTATCTGACAAAATACTGTCAACGCAGCCTGTCAAGGCAACTGGTAATTATTTTAGTAATAATTCCGTGTGATTATTTTTATATAATGATAAAATAATTTAAAACGCATTAAAACGATATTAAAACGCTAGAAAAATACCCGGTATCCAGTAAAATACTAGTTTTTGGCCAACAATTCATATATATATGTATATATGCGTGTGAGTATGTGTGTATGGCGAGAGATGGCAGCCATGCATAGTATTTCTCTCTCTCTCCTCCATTTATTGGGCAAAAAGGAGGTGGGTGATGATGCCACCCCAAACCCTTTACAAGTCTTCCAACTATTTCATTACCCAAGAAATCCAATTTCAAACTTCATCTCTCTCTCTACAATAAGCTTCGGCCGAACACCCCTATACATCATACATTTTCAAAATTTCAACCTAGTTCATGAAGATCCAAGCTCATTCCAATGTGTTTTCAAGTAATTTTAAGGATCCAAAGGTGATTTTAAGGTGTTTTAAGCAACAACCAAGCTCCATATCATCAACCTTAGCTAAAAACTCATCAAAATCTTGAAGGTATAAAACTCACTTTAAAAACCTTGTTCTTGATTCTTGATGATTTTGATGATGATGGAAGTTTCTCTTGTTCTTGGAATAAAACACAAACTTGAAAACAATAACAAATGGGTTTTTGTATAAAATAAAAATGGGTGTGTATATGTATACATGTATGTCCGTGAGTATGTAGGTGTGTGTATAAGATTATGTTTTTTATTTTAA
Source organism: Helianthus tuberosus (assembly GCA_030545235.1). Lineage (NCBI taxonomy): Eukaryota > Viridiplantae > Streptophyta > Magnoliopsida > Asterales > Asteraceae > Helianthus > Helianthus tuberosus. The sequence continues at coordinate 23,860 of JARYGA010012584.1, read as the reverse complement.
TTGAAAGATTCTTGATAAACATGTTAATTGAAAAGTAGGATGCATGTAAGAACACTTGCATTTATGTATGAATGATTATGTGATATAGTTTATGATTTGTAAGAACATGGATTTAATATGTTCTTGAGTATGATTAGATCATAAGTAATGATGATGATGTTGTATGAGTGCATTAGATGCACATACATGAACATGCATGATGACATGAAAGCATGAAATGATGATTTAAACATGATTTGATAAAAATAATTTTTGATCAGATTATAAACACTAAAATATGATTATTTTGAATTGTTTAATGATATAAAACTTTGTCATAAAGTTTACTAGTCTTGCATGTTGTACCTGGTGCATTAGGAGTTGTAAAATACGTGAAATCGCATGATTTATGTGACTTACATAAAAACTACACTAATATTATTATGATCACTATTTTAATCCGTAAATAACATGTATTGTGTTAAAATATCAAGTCATTCTGAGTTGGGATGGTTATAGTAACGTCTAACGCAAAACTATGTGGTAAAACAGTCAAAAATCGGCTTTTTGAACGATATTTGTGAAAATGATTTAGATCAGTAAGTAAACTGATATTTTTAGTTTAAAAATAAGTATTTTAACTACTTTTAAGTTTACTTGGTGTTTGGTTGGTCATACGTGACTTCCGACGCCCAAAAACGTCACCGAATCACTAAAATACACGTTTTTCAATGAACACTAGTATGGGTAATTCTTGTGTGAACCTTATGTGTTAAAATGTGCTATGTGATTTAAACATGAAAATGTGAAATTATGTTAAGTTTTAAGATGATATTTGGAAAATTAGATTATGCATGAATACTTGTGCGTTTTATGTGATAGAAACGGTAAAAATCACGTTAAATGTGTAACTGTTTGTCGAGCATGAAATTTGGTACATGTAAAATATTTTATGTATACTTGCCTTAAAAATGACAAAATAGATAAGTTAACGAGATTACGCGTATTACGGTGTTAATTTGTGTGTATGTTTATGTATATATATTACGATGCGCAAATTGTAGATATATTACGTATAAACGGGTATGTTAAGGGATTTACATGATAAAGGTCACCAATAAAGTCGTTCAAGTCGTAAAATCTTAAAAATATATATATATATGGACTCATATATATATTAACGTGCCAACATAATTAAAAACGATAACTTTTCGAGAAAATCTCAAAGTTATGTGAAAATTCTAAGAAACGAAGAAACTTAGGATTTTGTGATATATTGATTTATAAATCGTTCCTACATATAATAGGACGTGTAGAAATCAATCTGTGGGATTGCGCTATTTAAAATACGCACCCAAAGGTGAGTGTCACTAAACCCCTCTTTTTACTACTTTGTATATATTTTGGGGGTGCACACGCCAAAAAGGGTTTAATATTGTTTTTGGATTAAAACATACCTTTTAATATAAATTATATATTTTCGCTGAAAATATATGGAGTCAGATAGATTATGCATTTCGAGATAAAACGTTTTTGATGAATATATGTTTGGGGGGAAAACAAGTGTATAGTTGGAATGAATATTGCTTGGTCTGAAGAGAGTAGGTAACAGCATAAGCTTAAATTTCGGTGGGGATTTAAGGGGATTTGTACAACATCGTATATTAAATTTGTCATATTAGTAGGATATATATATATATTGTACGTGAGGTAGACATCATATATGGTCTCAATATGGACCATGCGCCAATAATGTCTTTTAATTGATTAAGTATTGCACGCGATGAAATGTTGGTAGATCTATCGGGTTGACAACCCCGTCGTGACCGGTCGCCCCGTGTCAAGTCAAACGACGAATTTAAATTCTGGTTATTTTCTAGCATTGATTATCCCTGCATGGTAAATATATAGTTCGTATTGTCTAGCTAACATACGAGTCTGAACGTTGATGCTATAAATTTAATATACAAAACTTGGGAAAATGCCTTAATGTCGGGTTTTTAAACTTACGACGGATGACCCATTGATTTTATTAAGGAAATAAATGGACTTTCTAAAAAATTTATATGGATGTTTTACAATAAACACATAATCAGAAAGTTTTTCCTTAGGATCAAATTGTTTAATTTGAATATGTGGACTCACCTTCCTTTATGTTGACACTTGATTTTAAACGTGTTCTACAGGTACTTGAGTTCCGCTTCGGGAATTATGGCGTATCTTGTGGTTGTTGATGCATGTTTTGTCACTTAATATGTTGGACTAACTTTAAACTTTCTGGGACAAATGTAATAAGATCCATAAGGATCAAAACAACTTAACTGTGGTGTGGTTGTGACAACTTTAAGACTTTATGTTTAAAAATCGATGTTTTAATTAAGTTGAAATGTCCAACATTACGATGCATCATTCAGCAAGATATAGATGGGCACCAACTTCCGTCACCACTACGTTTTATATTCCGTTGCGACGTTTTTTGGGGTGTGACAGAAGTTGGTATCAGAGCCAATGGTTGTTAGCGAACTAGATGTTTTCGGGAGAAAACACTAGACTTCAACCGAAGAATTCTGAGATTTAAAGTCCAAAATTCTCGATGCCAAAATTTTTAAATAAACATGGAAAAATTTTATCATGTATGAAAACCATTAAGTGTTTATGTTCATATGTGATTATCTGTTTATTTGGGCCTTATGTGTTATCTTTCGTTCGAACACACACTTACTTTGTACGGTTACGTTATGTCACGTCTCGGCCTATAGAGCCATTAGTAGTCCTGCTCCCTGATACTGTCGAGCCTACACTTGAGATTCCTTCACCCATCATTACAGAATCGTCTATTTTGCTATTCGAGCCACGTGTTTTGCTACACCTCTTTTAAGTCTACACCCGCCGTAGGAAGAGGACTCGACCCATTGGAGAGATCTCATCGACTTTGAGAGCTGAGACAGCGTCCTCTTGGAAGAAGCAGAGAGAGATTTGGGTCAATCGCTCCCACTGCGATCGTTAGTTCGCCATGTTACACAGAGACTTGGAGACGACGAAGGGCAAGATGAGAGACTTAGAGGGACAGATGGACTTGTATGATGAGCTAGAAGAGCTTGTTAGGAAGATGCTGGACTTCTAGGGATTGAAGCGTTAGTTGTTGGTTATTTCTGTTGTTTGATTTGTATATCTCATTTGATGAACCCTATTTATGGCTTGCATGCCAAATTTTCAGGTATTTAGGAGGAAATTTCATATAGAATTGTTGTGGGTGTTGATGTAGACATGCCAAATTTTGATTACTCTTAGTACTAAAAACAAGCTTTGAAAATTTCTGGTATAAATATCGAATGGTTTCCTTTTGGTTTAAAAATTTATTCTCATTAATATGTGGATATTATACATGTGCAATGTTTGGTCCACTAGCATTTAATGATTGAATTATTTTGGATATCGTCTTATATTGATATTATGTTGTAATAATAGAAACGATGAAATGCCGCCAAAAGCGGTTCTGGACTACCTATTACCCCGGAAGAGTTGGCATAACTCATAGCGCAACACGTTAATACTGCCATGGAACAGCGCGATGCTAACCAAAATAATGGCCAGGAACGTGGATGTGATGCTCATGGGCATAGTTTTGGTGGGATACAGATCGGAAACCCTTTAGGTGATATAATGATCGGAAAGTTTTAGTAGTTCCTGTGTTATGATATAATCGGAGCGTAATTCTGATTTTTCATTAACTTTGTGACCGATACATATATGTACACATAAAACAATACAGGGTTGTAACCCAATATTATTTACTGGTACCCTATGCAATGACGTGGCAATGGTATGCGTGATGTCGGGCCGTCACAGCGGATCGACCATTCAAATAATTCCGCATTCCGAGCCTAGATATGGGGATTCGCGAAAGCAAAAGTCTGAGAGTTTGAGGAAAAGATACCGATGAGAAGTATGATGAGAAACGCAGTTCGGGGAAAGCGTATGTGGTTAACTCTAGTGGTTTGGGAAAAAATAATGCCAAGGATGGCAGGGGTGGTTCTGAGAGGAAGACTCACGAGGATGAGCGGAGAAAGTGCCACAGATATGGTCGGACTAGACATATGACTCACGAGTTCTATGCTAAGAGTACATGGGAGGGAGATACACTCAAGGGATGTTACGAGTGTGGTGAGCAAGGACATTTCAAGAGAGATTGTCTGAAAATGAAGGGTCAGAATGCCAAGGGCAGAGTTTTCGAGATAAATGCTGGGAAGGCATGTAGCGATCCTACAGTTGCTACCGATACGTTCTTAATCGTCAACTATTTAGCATTCGTAATATTTAATACTAAGGCTGACTTGAGTTTTGTTTTGAAAAACTTTGAACCATTTCTGAGTTCTACAACAAGTAAGCTAAGTAAAAAGTACTCGATAGAACTAGCAATTGGTAGGCTGATAGAATCTTGTGAGGTCGTTCGCGGTTATAGTATTTAGTTGGATGATCATAGTTTTTGTGTCGATTTATTTCCATTAGAGCCTAGGAGCATTGACTTAGTTGTTAGAATAGATTGACTATCCAAGAACGAAGTGGGGATTATTGATCGGAGAAGCTAGCTAGGATACCTCGTTCTAATGGTGGAGGGGTGGTAGTTGTTCATGGAGACCGACCGAGTCGAGTGTCGAGTGTTGAGTGTTGAATGACGTCGGTATTATGAAGATATTCAAACTGTTACGAAAAGGCTAACCTGCGTTCTTTGTTAACGTGGTGGATATGAAGGCCGAATGTAGGGATATCAGAAAGATTCCTATTGTTCGCAACTATCCAGAAGTTTTCCTAAAAAGACTTACCTGGATTGACCCCTGCGAGACAGATCGAATTCCGAATCGATCTGGTACCCGGTGCTGCACCAATCGCAAAATCTCCTTATAGATTAAGCACCGTCTGAAATGAAAGAAATATCGAATCAGCTTCAAGAGCTACTAGACAAGGGTTTCATTCGACCAAGCTTTTCGCCTAGGGGTGCACCTCTCTTGTTGTGAGGAAGAAGGATGGATCCTTCAGGATGTGTATTGATTTCAGAGAGCTGAACAAGTTGACTATCAAGAATCGGTACCCTTTACCGAGGATTGACGATTTGTTCGATCAGCTACAAGTAATCCAGCTACTACTCAAAGATTGATATGCGATCAGGATATCATCAGTTGAAGGTTGCTGATGAAGATATTTTGAAGACTACCTTTCGAACACAATATGGCCATTACGAATATTTAGTCATGCCTTTTTTACTTAACTAATGCGCCAGCTGTATTCATGGATCTCATGAACAGGGTATGCAAACCCTAATTGGATAAATTCTTGATAGTATTCATCGACGATATAATTGCCTATTCGCGAAACAAAGAGAATCATGAGTAAAATCTGAAGTTGATTATGGAGGTGTTGAGGAAAGAGGAGTTGCATGCCAAATTCTCTAAATGTGAGTTCTTGATTCGAGAAGCTTATTTACTCGAACACGTCATAAAGGAGAAAGGTATGCATGTGGATCTGTCTAAGATCGAAGCGACCAAGAGTTGGAAAGCGCCAAAGACCCCGTCGGGAGTACGACAATTCATAAGGTTTGCTGGGTACTACCGGAGATTCATTGAGAATTTCTCTAAATTAGTGCACCCTTCGACACTAATGACCCAAAAGGAAAAAGGGGATTGATTGGACAGAAAATCATGAGGAAGTTTTTCAAACATTGGAGGATATGTTGAGAGCGTGTGCGATTGATTTTGGTGGAAGTTGGGATACTCACTTGCCATTGGCAGGGTTTTCCTACAATAATAGTTATCACGCTAGTATTTAGGTCGCTCCGTTTGAAGCCTTGTATGGATGGAAGTGTCGATCGCCACTTTGCTGAGCTGATGTGACAAAAGACAATTAACCAGACCCGAGTTTATCCAGAAAATCAGCGACAGGATTTGCCTAGATCGAGGGAAGGTTAAAAGTTATCGTTGATCAACAGAAGAATTACATGGACAATTGAAGGGAACTATTGGAGTTTCAGGTCGAAGATTGTGTTTTGTTGAAAGTATTACTTTAGAAAGGTGTATTAGGTTTAGCAGAAAAGAAAAGCTGAGCCACATTGATTAGGTCCTTTCGAGAGCCCATCTTGAGTTGGATCAGTCGTTTATAGGCTCAAGCTACCATAGGGACTGAGTGGAATACATGATGTGTTTCATGTGTCCAGTTTGAAAAAGTGTATAATGGATAATACACTGATTATATTCTTTGTTGAGGTTTGTTTAGGCGATAAACGGAAGTTTATCGAAGTACCCGTAGAAGCTGTATGGTTGGTCAGAAGAGTTATATTAATAACCAGAAAGACGATTATAGATTCCTAACGGTATATGTGATCTGATGATTGTGCAATCCGTGGAGAGAAGATATTTGAAACAAATGCAAGAAGGGAAGAAAACGAGCTCATGAGATTAGATAATTTCGAGAGCCCATCTCGAGTTGGATTAATCAAATGTAGACTCAGACTACCTCAAGTATAGGACAACATATATGTGGTTACACATATGTCAAACCTGAATCGGTGGAACATTGACTTTACTCTTTCTAATTAAGTACTCGTAAACAATGAACCTTGGAAAAGGGTAGAGAGCGTTGAGACGCGAAATTAGGAAATGAGATTATATAATATAGGTCTACAAGGATTCTTCGTAAGAATCAAAGTTTCTCGCAGAAACTACAAGACCATATTCAATAAGATTGTTCTTACTGTTTCCACCAAGTGTGAAAACAAAACCTGTAGAGTAAAAATTTCGGGGACGAAATTTCCTAAACAGGGGGAGACTGTGACACCGGCTTTTTAGGCCGTACCGTATAAATGTAACACGTATCATGAATAAATAAAAAGGCTGTATTTGACTGATTGTGATATTTATATGTGATATTTAATGTGTTGGTGAATCCAAACATTGATAAAAATTATGTTGGCAATGATAAAATAAACGCTTATCGAGTAACGATTAAAATGCGAAACGAACGTCGGTGACCACCGGATCAGTGTTAAAATCCTAAAAATAGTTTGTTATGATTAGAATAGTAATTTTAATCATAATCTAAGGAAAAATAAATTAAAACGCAAAGAAAATCTATTTTCCGAGTTTAAGCGCGTACCGCGCGATACTGTGCGTATCTGACAAAATACTGTCTACGCAGCCTGTCAAGGCAACTGGTAATTATTTTAGTAATAATTCAGTGTGATTATTTTTATAGAATGATAAAAATAATTTAAAACGCACTAAAACGAGATTAAAACGCTAGATAAAATACCCGGTATCCAATAAAATACCAATTTTAGGCCAACAATTCATATATATATATATATATAGGGTAAGGTTCATGCGAGAACCACCCTTATTGCGAGAACCGCGAGAACCAATGTGAACACAAAATAAAATCTAAAAAAAATCAAAAAAGCACTCAAAATTTTTTTTTATTTTTTTTAATATTTTTTAATAAAAAATCGCTATATTTCGTTACCATAAAAAAAAAAAAAAAAAAAACTTTTTTTTTCGAGTAATAGTTAATCATGCACATGTGCATATGTATCATTACTTCAACAAATTCGGTAATACGTTATCAGGAATAGACAATTTCACTTTAATTTACAATACCATTAGTAATACACTACTTTTTACATTACCAATATTCAAAATGCACATGTGCATAATTAGGTATAACCATGATATAACGTGTTTTGATACAAAAAGTTTGTGATTTTAAATGGAGAAGTAGACCCATATACATGTTTTTTGGTTAGTTATATCTAGTGGTTGATGGTTTGGTTATAGTTGTCAATTTTTTATGTAATATGTTTATTGGATGGTATAAATGGTGTTTACATACATGTAATAAAGTGAAAATATTGTTAATGGTATTGTATTATGGATGGTAGGAGGTAATGGTAGTGTATTATGGATGGTATGATAGATGAAAGGGAAAGTGTATTCAAAGTGGTGTACCAAAACACCTTATTTCATGTTGATACATATAAATGCACATGTGCATTTCTAATATTGGTAATGTAAAAAGTAGTGTATTACATATGGTAGTGTAAATGAAAGTGCAATTGTCTAATATATGTAATGAATTACGGAATTTGTCAAAGAAATGACAAAAATGCACATGTGCATGCTTGTGTATTATGGATGGAATGATAGATGAAAGATAAAGTAGTGTACCAAAACACCTTATTTCCTGTTGATACATATAGATGCACATGTGCATTTCTAACATTGTTAACGTAAAAAGTAGTGTATTACACGTGGTAGTGTAAATGAAAGTGCAATTGACTATTATTTGTAATGAATTACGGAATTTGACAAAGAAACGATACATATGCACATGTGCATGGATAACTGTTACTCGGATTTTTTTTTTTTTTTTTTTGAAAATTTTTTTTTATTTTTTTTTATTAACAAAATATTGCGAATTTTTCAAAAAAAAATAGTAAAAAAAAAAAAAAATTTGGTGTTTTTTAGATTTTTTTAGGAATTACTGTTTGTGTTCACACTGGTTCTCGCGGTTCTCGCAATAAAGGGTGGTTCCTAACGGATCTTTGTCCTATATATATATATATATGCGTGTGAGTATGTGTCTATGGTGAGAGATGGCAGCCATGCATATTATTTCTCTCTCTCTCCTCCATTTATTGGGCAAAAAGGAGATGGGTGATGATGATGCCACCCCAAACCCTTTACAAGTCTTCCAACTATTTCATTACCCAAGAAATCCAATTTAAAACTTCATCTCTCTCTCTACAATAAGCTTCGTGTCACACCCCGACCGCGTCAAAACAACGAAACCGTGGCGGAAACGTCAGAGAGTGTCGTGGCAGAATTATTGTTTCACAACCATGGATACAAAAGTTTCGTTTTATTGATTCGTTAAGTAATTTACATTGTCTTAAACCAAAATAAACAAGTTACATATCGTCTATCATTATTATTATGTCACTAAGGCCTCGTCCAGATCCTATGTGAATCATGCATCCTAGCAATCAACATCATGCAACACCTCCTGAAACATATGTAAAAACAAAGTCAGCAAAGAAATTTGCTGGCGAGCACATAGGTTTTATAAGAGTATCGGATTCATGGCTCGTTTATATGTTGCAGTACCTTGTTAGACTACAAGAGTCAAAAGTTACAAACCTTGTTTTGAAAAGTGTATTGCAACATGATTAACCAACTCAAATCAATTTGGTTATAGTTTATAAAATCGCGCAGCCATGATTCTTAACCCAAAACATTTGTTTAATTAAACCAAATCGTAAATTGTTCTCGTTACAAAACTCGTATGGTTTATATCATTTCGAAAACATCGTTATGTGACATCGTTTCAAAATCGTTTTCCCATGTGAACTAAATAATGACACGGAATATAATATGATAAAAGCACTTATATATAAGAAGTACCAGCGGCGTATCTACCATGCTTTTACCATGTTACACCCGTCCCATTACCTAATCACAACCCAAAACCAATCGTTTGTTCAAATCGTTTATCTCGTTTAAATCGTTTCAAATCGTTTAACTCGTCCCAAAATCATTTTCATTTTAATTGTGAAACTACTTTTGGTCGTCTCGCTAATAACATCCAAACCTTCGCAACTCGACTATCTCGAAACTCGCATTAACAAACCACCAAAGGGTAAGTTAACAATCACAAATTCGGTCGTTACCTACATAACCCCCACACATAACCATGGATGTAGTCTGATAACGGGATTTGTCAGATCCTATGGTACCATAACCTAATACTGGTCGGCTTGATCAATGCTAATGAATGTTATTCGTTATGTAAATACACTCAACAAGTTCGTTCACATTATCGAAATCGTTATTAGTTTAATATAAACCATGTTAATCGTTTTTGAAACCATCGTTAAAATATTGAAATCGTTTTAATACATATGAATCACCCCAAATTAATTGAAAACAGTAAAATAGGGGAACTATGTACTCACATAGTTACCACAAAACATGTGAAAAGAGGGGACTATGTACTCACATCGAAGTGCAAAGTATCCTCAATCTAAAGAACTCAACAAGCTCAAGCAAATCAAGGAAACTCAAGCAGCACCTAGTAATCGAATCACTAGTAAATAAATCGACACCTAATCGAAAGATCGGACAGAATGAGGTTTTGTAAACCAAATGAGTATTGGAACTCATGTGATATGGTTTAACAAAGCCTACATTCTAGATCGGAACCTAATCTAAGTGCTTTCGACCCGTTACGACCCCTTAAGGTAGCTTACGCCACTTTAACGCGTCGTTCGCGCAAACGCGCGTTCGAGACGTCTAACTAGTCCTATGACAAGTATTATATGCCTAAACATGTTTAAATATGTTGCATAATCAGTTTAGGTGACAAACGTTAAGTCACATATGCTTAAAATCCAATTATGCATGAAAAGGGCATTTTGGTCATTTACCTAAGGCATATAAACTACCTATCATACAACTACTTAAACTATTTGACCATAAGGTATAACCTCGGAAGGTTATTCCCTATACAACTATGGTCACTAAACATGCTTGGTCGGATCCTAATGATTGACCAAACAGGTCGAGTTCGAAAGTCTAAGCGGTGGTTTAGACCGCTTGACTTACGACTCTACACAAGCACTAAACTAAAAGTGACGAGCTAAACATGCTGAAACATGTTTACCTAAGTTAGAAAAAAGGTTTTGATATCAAAACAAAGTGTTTTGATACCCAAGAGTAGTTTGGATGCAAAATACGCATAAATACGTATTTTGACCGAAACTACGACTCGTCACTACGCCTAGTCAACGTGGTAATCAGTAGGTATAGTCACAAAGGACTATAACCACCGTGATTACGCTCACGTTGCAAAGTTCAAATGAACTTTGTGTTGACCAGAGACTGGTCAAAGCAGAAAGTCAAACACTGTTTGACTTACGCGCTCGAAAAGCAATAAAAGAACGAAAGAAGCATACAAAGGGTCCAAGCTAGGGATAACTTGATCTATAACACTCAGGTATGAAGCAAAGGCTATAACTTAGAGCATTAAAATGATCAAGGGTGCAGAAAAATGAAAGAGGTCATGGCTATATATAGTTTTCGGTAAACCGTTAGGATCATTCCTTGCTAAAGAGGGAACAATCTTGGCCATCCATCTGGGCAAATGGTTTTAGAAACCATGGGGACATGAAATACCAGCTAAAACTAGCAGATGGTATCCAAATCAGGTGTTGAAAACCATCAAAGTTGCAAAAATGGACCAAATTCAAAGAATCTGTCTGGTAGTCTGTCGTGCCCCGCGTAAGCATAGACCTCAGCTTACGCGGCCCGCTTGAGCTAGTTTCCATAAATGTCAAATTTGGTCCCTGCACTTGAAAAACTTGCATTTTGATGCATATTTGACACGTTTAAGCCCCGTTAACCTCATTTCAAAGCTCTAAAATGAAGTTAAAGTATAGGGAACTTAAAATATGCTCAAAAACATCATGGATGTCGGCTCGTTTGGTCGTACGGTTGCGTTGTTCGGTTAATTACGACGGAAGTCGTAACGAACGCAAAAACGATCCAAATTAAGCGACGAATGGAATTTTATCATGCTAATCACTAAAATAAAATATTTTAATGATTACATAAATTTTTGGATGTCCGGATATATTCAGAACGTAAGATATGCGTGAAAATGCAAACTTATGCACTTTTTGACGCTTTTAGTCCCTATTGATCAAATAAGTTTATTTTAGCATACTGAACCCCTCAAAGCCTATTTCTAAGCTATGTAAAGGATATTTTGGGTATGTTTAACTTATGATCAAGTTCCGGAACGTTCGTTACTGAACTAATCGACATACTTTCATAGTTTGACAGAAATAGTCCCTGCGATCGAATAGACTTGTTTTCAACACACCAAACCATCCAAAACTTATTTATAAGTTATGTGAAGGTTATTTAAGGTATTTTAAGCCTATGTCACTATTCTGGAGTGTTTGTCGAGTTAAACTGACTGCATTTACGCACCAGTTTGCGTATAACTTTCCAGAAAGCGATTTAAAGTTTGAAATCGGAATCGAATCAAATCAAAAGATCACCAAACACAAATACACACTTAATAACACCAAAACACATTGTTTTATTAGTAATTAACATTGTTTTACAATGTACATCGATTACAGAGCGCAGTTGTCACAGTCTCCCCTACTTTAGGAAATTTCGTCCCGAAATTTTAACTAGAGGAAACTTGTGAAAACAAATGCGGATATTTCGCCTTCATTTGGTCCTCATGTTCCCAAGTAAACTCTGGGCCACGTTTGGATTTCCAGCGAACCTTGACTAATCGAATCCGTTTGTTCTTCAACTGTTTGACTACACGGTCCATTATCTCCACAGGTTTCTCAACAAAATGCATCGTTTCATCAACTTGAATTTCATCGAGTGGAATGTGAAGATTGGCGTCAGCTAAACACTTTCGCAAATTGGACACGTGGAAAGTCGGATGAATATTTCCAAGCTCTGGAGGTAGCTATAATCGATAGGTAACCTTTCCAACTCTTTCAACAATCTTAAATGGTCCAACATATCGAGGTGCAAGTTTTCCTTTCTTTCCAAATCTCACCACTCCCTTCCAAGGTGACACCTTGAGTAGGACATGGTCTTCGACTTGAAATTCTAGGGGCTTGCGTCGCATATCCGCATAACTCTTTTGACGGCTTCTAGCTGTCACAAGATTATCGCGAATTTTCTTGATTTTGTCTGTCGTTTCCAGAAGGAGCTCAAGTCTAGTAAGATGAGCTTCACCGATCTCATTCCAACAGACAGGTGAACGACATTTTCGACCGTAGAGAGCTTCTAATGGTGCCATATTGATGCTAGCATGATAACTATTGTTGTAAGAGAACTCGATCAACGGCAGATGAGAGTCCCAATTACCACCAAAGTCTATCACACATGCTCTAAGCATATCCTCCAAAGTTTGAATCTTCCTCTCAGATTGTCCATCTGTTTGGGGATGATTAGCAGTGCTTAGATTTAGTTGGGTTCCCATCTCAGATTGCATGATCTTCCAAAAATGAGATGAAAATCGAGCATCACGATCTGATATGATATCCAAAGGAACACCATGTCGAGATACAATCTCATCAACATAAATCTTTGCAAGTTTATCAGCAGATAGATCCTCGCGAATCGGAATAAAATGAGCTGACTTCGTTAATCGATCGATGACAACCCATATAGCATCATGACCTTTAGATGTACTCGGTAACTTAGTGATGAGATCCATCGCAATGTTCTCCCACTTCCAAACTGGTATCTCTGGTTGTACAAGCAAACCAGATGGTCGTTGATGTTCAGCCTTGACTTTAAGACAAGTTAGGCATTTCGATACATACAAGGCAATATCCTTCTTCATACCAGGCCACCAATACTGAGTACGAAGATCCTTGTACATTTTATCAGCACCAGGATGGATAGAATATCGAGACTTATGAGATTGGTCCATCACTAAAGTGCGAAGATCGTCTTGTTTTGGAATCCACAACGATCCTTGAAATAGAGTAAACCATCGTCATTCGCTTCGAGCTTAAGCTCAAGTTGAAGTGGTAGCTCATATTTCAATAAGCCTTTGATTGCACACATTTGTTGAGCTTGAAGGACACGAGATTGGATATCAGATAGAGTTTGAACAGAATGAAGCTTGACTCACTCCTTTCGACTTAGCGCATCGGCTACGACATTCGCCTAACCAGGATGGTAGCGAATTTCGCAATCATAGTCGTTCAAGAGTTCAACCCAACGTCGTTGCCTCATGTTCAACTCCTTCTGATTTAGAATGTGCTGGAGACTTTTGTGGTCTGTGAAAACCACACACTTCGTACCATAGAGGTAGTGTCTCCAGATTTTGAGAGCAAAAACTACAGCTCCTAACTCAAGATCATGAGTCGTGTAGTTCTTCTCGTGAACTTTCAGCTGTCTTGATGCATAAGCTATCACTTTACCTCGTTGCATAAGAACACAACCAAGGCCTAGATTTGACGCGTCACAATAGACAACGAAATCATCATTTCCATCGGGCAAAGGTAGAATAGGAGCATCGTAGAGTTTCCGTTTCAGCGTTTGGAACGCTTCTTCTTGTTTGGGTCCCCACTCAAAAGGCTTAGTCTTCTGAGTCAAAGCAGTGAGTGGAACCGCAATCTTCGAGAAGTTTGAAATGAATCGACGATAATAACCAGCGAGACCAAGAAAAGAATGAATTTATGTGGGTATCGTCGGTGTGTTCCAATCCTTAATTGCAGCAATTTGCAAGGATCCACATGAATACCCTGCTCGTTGACTATATGACCCAAGAATTGAACTTCTTTAAGCCAAAATTCACACTTGGAGAATTTAGCAAAAAGTTGTTCCTTCTTCAGGAGTTCCAATGTCAAACGAAGGTGTTGCTCGTGATCGGCTCGAGACTTCGAATAAATGAGAATATCGTCGATGAACACAATGATGAACTTGTCTAAATAAGGTTTACAGACCCTTTTCATTAAGTCCATGAAGATAGCTGGGGCATTCGTCAAACCAAAAGGCATGACAGTGAACTCGTAGTGCCCATATCTCGTACGGAATGCAGTTTTGGGAATATCTTCTTCGAGTACACGAAGCTGATGATACCCAGAACACAGATCGATCTTGGAAAAACAGGTAGCACCTTGCAGCTAATCAAAGAGATCATCGATTCGAGGTAGGGGATATCGACTCTTGATGGTAAGCTTATTAAGCTCACGATAATCGATACACATTCGAAAAGATCCATCTTTCTTTTTCACAAAGAGGACAGGAGCACCCCAAGGTGAAAAGCTCGGTCGGATGAATCCTTTATCAGATAACTCTTGAAGTTGTTTCTATAATTCTTGCATCTCCGACGGTGCAAGACGATAAGGTGCTTTCGCAATCGGGTTGGCATTGGGTACAAGATCAATATGAAACTCGACTTGATAAACTAGAGGCAAACCAGGCAGTTCAACAGGAAACACCTCTGGATAATCCCGAACAATCGGAATATCCTGAATACTCTTGCTCTTGCCTTTCTCCTCGGTGACATGTGCCAGGAAGGCAACATATCCCTTTGGTAAATAACTTTGGGCTTTTGTACACAACATGAGTTTCAACCCAACTGAAGGTTTCTCGCCACGAACCTCTAGTACATCGCCAGTCGAAAGAGCAATACGAACGATCTTGTCGAAACAAACCACCTCAGCATGATGTTATGTTAACCAATCCATCTCCACGATAATATCGAAACTCCCAAGTTGCATCGGCGTGAGGTCAATAGGAAAAAGATGGTTATCGAGGTTCAATTGACAACCACGAATAACGGAATCGAGTACAAGAGGTTTACCAGTAGCAACTTTGACATATAAGGGTTTCCTCAGTTTAGTTCTAGGTATCGCAAGTAAAGGCTCAAAAGATAACGAAACAAAACTCCTATCAGCACCAGAATCGAAAAGAACAGATGCAAGTTGATTGTTAACAAGACACGTACCGTTAACAACCTCGTTGTCAGCTCGAGCCTCATTTGCATTCAGATTGTATGCCCTTCCACGAGCGGGATTCACATTCGCGTTTGCATTTGCATTTGCATTCGCGTTCACCAACCTTGGGCAGTTGTTGCGGAAATGACCCATTTCACCGCAATTATAACATGAACTCGGTGGGAATCTCGCAGCATTCCCTTGAGCTTGTGCTGGAACCTGAGCAGCTTGATTCTGGCCCAAACGAAAAATGTTGGCCAGATACCCAAGTTTACCACACGTAGTGCACTGCTTACAGGCCTGTTGGGTAACATGATGACCATTGCATCGAGCACAGTGAGGTGCAGTACCAGCATATTGGTTCTTCACAGGAGGTAGTTCCGGTGGGTTCTGAGGGTTCTGGTTGGTAACAGCAAAGTTCTGGGAAGCCTTGCGCTTCCTTGACTTCTTAGAAGACTCACCCTTCTTCTTACCCTTACCCTTTTCTTGTGCAGAATCAGCTGACTTCTTCTTGTCACCCTTTCGGGTCAGTTTTTGTTTTCTGACCTGAGACTCGGTCAGAGTAGCAGCCAATTCAATCGCTTGACGGACAGTAGTAGGATTACTACCAGTCACAATGTCTTGCACAGAATCGGGTAAACCATCGATATACCTTTCTATTGCTTTCTCCAACGGGGTAACCATAGTAGGACACAACAAACTCAGCTCCTCATAACGATCCATGTACGCACGGTGTTCTCCCCCATCTTGTTTCAAATCATTGAATTCTCGTTCCAAAGCTCATCTCTCGTGACGGGGACGGAACTCTCTCATCATGAGAGCTCGGAGCTCTTCCCATGTTTGTGCCAACGCCACATCGGCACCGCTATCATGCATCACACCGTTCCACCATGTAAGAGCACGCTTCTCGAACACACTAGATGCAAACTCAACCTTACGCTCATTCAAACATTGCACATGTCTGAATGTGCTCTCCAAACTTTCGAACTATTGTAGGAGCGCGGTTGCTCCTTGAGACCCAGAAAACTTCAACGGTTTAGCCGAATTGAATTTCTTGAAACTATACTGAGCATTATTGTTGTTATTATTGTTGTTGTATAATTGATGGATCTGGGTTACTATGTTCGGAAGCACCGCAGCCATTTGCTGAGCGACAAGGGCTGCGACTTCTTCGTTGGTTAGAGGTTGTGCAACACGTCGAGGAGGCATTGTCTAAAAAGACCAAGGAAACATGAGAAACGAGTGAGGTTGACAATTGGAAAGACAAACGAGGTACTGAAAACATCGACAAAACACAAGGAAGGCGATCATTCGTTCGTTACCTCGAACAAACAAACGACACGCAATGACTAATCAAAGTAAATGGGTCAATATAATGTATCACTGAAGACATGCTCGCCTATAAGTGAACACTCACCCCAAGAGTTCCCAGGTAAGAGTGACTGGTCCGATCTTGCGGATTTATACGAACACTCTAGCCTTAGACAGAAAACTCAGGGTACAGGCATTCACCCTTCCAGTTTGCACGTGTTCACATTATTTAGACCCAAACTTTGACGAGATTTTGAAAACTCAAAGGGTTCAAAACCTAGTAATCAATCATCCAAGAATAGATGATTAATTTTCAAAGCGGATTTATTATTGTGTTCTCGTTGTGGTTATCACCTAAGGATATGTGACGGTATTGTTTTAAGATCTAAACGTAAATCTTTTTGCGTTGGGGTCCTAGAAAGTTATAGTCTAGGTCAAAGCATTACTAATAACCTAATTCCCTATAACCATTGGCTCTGATACCAATTCTTCTGTCACACCCCGACCGCGTCAAAACAATGAAACCGCGGCGGAAATCTCGGGGAGTGTCGTGGCAGAATTATTGTTTCACAACCATGGATACAAAAGTTTCGTTTTATTGATTCATTAAGTAATTTATATTGTCTTAAACCAAAATAAACAAGTTACATATCGTCTATCATTATTATTGAGAGTATCGGATTCATGCATCCTAGAAATCAACATCATGCAACACCACCTGAAACATATGTAAAAACAAAGTCAGCAAAGAATTTTGCTGGCGAGCACAAAGGTTTTATGAGAGTATCGGATTCATGGCTCATTTATATGTTGCAGTACCTTGTTAGACTACAAGAGTCAAAAGTTACAAACCTTGTTTTGAAAAGTGTATTTTAACATGATTAACCAACTCAAATCTAGTTGGTTATAGTTTATAAAATCTCACAGCCATGATTCTTAACCCAAAACATTTGTTTAAGTAAACCAAATCGTAAATTGTTCTCGTTACAAAACTCGTATGGTTTATATCATTTCAAAAACATCGTTATGTGACTTCGTTTCAAAATCGTTTTCCCATGTGAACTAACTAATGACACGGAATATAATATGATAAAAGCACTTATATATAAGAAGTACCAGTGGCGTATCTACCATGCTTTTACCATGTTACACCCATCCCATTACCTAATCTCGTTTAAATCGTTTCAAATCATTTAACTCGTCCCAAAATTGTTTTTGTTTTAATTGTGAAACTACTTTTGGTCGTCTCGCTAATAACATCCAAACCTTCGCAACTCGACTATCTCGAAACTCGCATTAACAAACCACAAAAGGATAAGTTAACAATCACAAATTCGGTAGTTACCTACATAACCCCCAAACATAACCATGGGTGTAGTCTGATAACGGGATTTGTCAGATCCTATGGTACCATAACCTAATACTGGTCGGCTTGATCAATGCTAATGAATGTTATTCGTTATGTAAATACGTCCAACAAGTTCGTTCTCATTATCGAAATCATTATTAGTTTAATATAAACCATGTTAATCGTTTTTGAAGCCATTGTTAAAATATTGAAATCGTTTTAATACATATGAATCACCCCCAAAACAATTGAAAACAGTAAAATAGGGGAACTATATACTCACATAGTTACCACAAAACAAGTAAAAAGAGGGGACTATGTACTCACATCGAAGTGCAAAGTATCCTCAATCTAAAGAACTCAACAAGCTCAAGCAAATCAAGGAAACTCAAGCAGCACCTAGTAATCGAATCACTAGTAAATAAATCGACACATAAATCGGAAGATCGGACAGAATGAGGTTTTGTAAACCAAATGAGTATTGGAACTCATGTGATATGGTTTAACAAAGCCTACATTCTAGATCGGAACCTAATCTAAGTGCTTTCGACCCGTTACGACCCATTAAGGTAGCTTCCACCACTTTAACGCGTCGTTCGCGCAAACGCGCGTTCGAGACGTCTAACTAGTCCTATGACAAGTATTATATGCCTAAACATGTTTAAATATGTTGCATAATCAGTTTAGGTGACAAAAGTTAAGTCACATAGGCTTAAAATCCAATTATGCATGAAAAAGGGCATTTTGGTCATTTACCTAAGGCATATAAACTACCTATCATACAACTACTTAAACTATGTGACCATAAGGTATAACCTCAGAAGGTTATTCCCTATACAACTCTGGTCACTAAACATGCTTGGTCGGATCCTAATGATCGACCAAACGGGTCGAGTTCGAAAGTCTAAGCGGTGGTTTAGACCGCTTGACTTACGACTCTACACAAGCAATAAACTAAAAGTGACGAGCTAAACATGTTGAAACATGTTTAACTAAGTTAGAAAACAGGTTTTGATATCAAAACAAAGTTTTTTGATACCCAAGAGTAATTTGGTTACAAAATACGCATAAATACGTATTTTGACTGAAACTACGACCCGTCACTACGCCTAGTCAACGTGGTAATCAGTAGGTATAGTCACAACGGACTATAACCATCGTGATTACGCTCACGTTGCAAAGTTTAAACGAACTTTATGTTGACCAAAGACTGGTCAAAAGTAGAAAGTCAAACACTGTTTGACTTTCGTGCTCGAAATGCAATAAAAGAACGAAAGAAGCTTACAAAGGGTCCAAGCTAGGGGAACTTGATCTATAACACTCAGGTATGAAGCAAAGGTTTCAACTTAGAGCATTAAAATGATCAAGGGTGCAGAAAAATGAAACAGGGCATGGCTATATATAGCTTTTGGTAAACTGTTAGGATTATTCCTTGCTAAAGAGGGAACAATCTTGGCCATCCATGTGGGCAAATGGTATTAGAAACCATGGGGACATGAAATACCAGCTAAAACTAGCAGATGGTATCCAAATCAGGTGTTGAAAACCATCAAAGTTGAAAAAATGGACCAAATTCAAAGAATCTATTTGGTAGTCTGTCGCGCCCCACGTAAACATAGACCTCAGCTTACGCGGCCCGCTAGAGCTAGTTTCCAGAAATGTCAAATTTGGTCCCTGCACTTGAAAAACTTGCATTTTGATGCATATTTGACATGTTTAAGCCCCGTTAACCTCATTTCAAAGCTCTAAAATGAAGTTAAAGTATAAGGAACTTAAAATATGCTGAAAAACATCTCGGATTTCGGCTCGTTTGGTCGTACGTTACGTTGTTCGGTTAATTACGACGGAAGTCGTAACGAACGCAAAAACGATCCAAATTAAGCGACGAATGGAATTTTATCATGCCAATAACTAAAATAAAATATTTTAATGATTACATAAATTTTTGGATGTCCGGATATATTCAGAACGTAAGATATGCGTGAAAATGCAAACTTATGCACTTTTTGACGCTTTTAGTCCCTATTGATCAAATAAGTTTATTTTAGCATACCGAACCCCTCAAAACCTATTTCTAAGCTATGTAATTTAGGGTATGTTTAACTTATGATCAAGTTCCGGAACGTTCGTTACTGAACAAATCGGCATACTTTCGCAGTTTGACACAAATAGTCCATGCGATCGAATAGACTTGTTTTCAACACACCAAACCATCCAAAACTTATTTCTAAGTTATGTGAAGGTTATTTAAGGTATGTTAAACCTATGTCACTATTCTGGAGTGTTTTTCGCGTTAAACTGACTGCGTTTACGCACCAGTTTGCGTATAACTTTCCAGAAAGCGATTTAAAGTTTGAAATCGAAATCGAATCAAATCGGAAAATCACCAAACACAAATACACACTTAATAACACCCAAACACATTGTTTTATTAGTAATTAACATTCTTTTACAATTTACATCGATTACAGAGCACAGTTGTCACACTTCGGCCGAACACCGCTATACATCATACATTTTCAAAATTTCAACCTAGTTCATGAAGATCGAAGCTCATTCCAATGTGTTTTCAAGTAATTTTAAGGATCCAAAGGTGATTTTATGGTGTTTTAAGCAACAACCAAGCTCCATATCATCAACCTTTGATAAAAACCCATCAAAATCTTGAAGGTATAAAACTCACTTTATAAACCTTGTTCTTGATTCTTGATGATTTTGATGATGGTGGAAGTTTCTCTTGTTTATTGGAATAAAACACAAACTTGAAAACAATAACAAATGGGTTTTTGTATAAAATAAAAATGGGTGTGTGTATGTATACATGTATGGCCTTGAGTATCTAGGTGTGTGTATGAGATTGTGTTTTTGATTTTGATTGAAAGATTCTTGATAAACATGTTAATTGAAAAGTAGGATGCATGTAAGAACACTTTCATTTATGTATGAATGATTATGTGATATAGGTTATGATTTTTAAGAACATGGATTTAATATGTTCTTGAGTATGATTAGATCATAAGTAATGACGATGATGTTGTATGAGTGCATTAGATGCACATACATAAACATGCATGATGATATGAAAGCATGAAATGATGATTTAAACATGATTTGATAAAAATAATTTTTGATCAGATTATAAACACTAAAATATGATTATTTTGAAGTGTTTAATGATATAAAACTTTGTCATAATGTTTACTAGTCTTGCATGTTGTACTTGGTGCATTAGGAGTTGTAAAATATGTGAAATCCCATGATTTATGTGACTTACATAAAAATTGAACTAATCTGATTATGATCACTATTTTAATCAGTAAATAACATGTGTTGTGTTAAAATATCAAGTCATTCCGAGTTGGGATGGTTATAGTAACGCTAACGCAAAACTATACGGTAAAACGGTCAAAAATCGGCTTTTTGAACGATATTTGTCAAACTGATTTAGATCAGTAAGTAAGTTGATATTTTTAGTTTACTTGGTGTTTGGTTGGTCATACGTGACTTCCGACGCCCGAAAACTTCACCGAATCACTAAAATACGCGTTTTTCAAAGAACACTAGTATGGGTAATTCTTGGGTGAACCTTATGTGTTAAAATGTGGTATGTGATTTAAACATGTAAATGTGAAAATATGTTAAGTTTTAACACGATATTGGGAAAATTAGATTATGCATGAATACATGTGCGTTTTATGTGATAGAAACGGTAAAAATCGCGTTAAATGTGTAACTGTTTGTCGAGCATGAAATTTGGTACATATAAAATATTTTATGTATACTTGCCTTAAAAAATACAAAATAGATAAGTTAACGAGTTTAAGCGTATTAAGGTGTTAATTTATGTGTACGTTTACGTATATATATTACGATGCGCAAATCATAGATATATTACGTATAAACAGGTGTGTTAAGGGATATACATGATAACGGTCACCAATGAAAAATCTAATATATATATATATATATATATATATATATATATATATATATATATATATATATATATATATATATATATATATATGGACTCATATATATAGTAACGTTCCAACATAATCAAAAATGATAACTTTTCGAGAAAATCTCAAAGTTATATGAAAATTCTAAGAAACATAGAAACTTAGGATTTTATGATATATTGATTTATAAATCGTTCCTACATATAATAGGACGTGTAGAAATCAATCTGTGGAATTGCGCTATTTAAAATACGCACCCAAAGGTGAGTGTCACTAACCTCTCTTTTTACTGCTTTGTATATATTTTGGGGGTAGAACACGGCAAAAAGGGTTTAATATAAATTATAAATTTGATAAATTATACGTTTCGAGATAAAACGTTTTTGATAAATATATGTTTGGGGGAAAACAACTGTATAGTTGGAACGAATATTGCTTGGTCTCAAGAGAGTAAGTAACAACATAGGCTTAAATTTCGGTGGGGATTTAACGGGATTTGTACAACATCGTATATTAAATTTTTCATATTAGTTGGATATATATATTGTACGTGAGGCAGACATCATATATGGTCTCAATATGGACCCTGCGCCAATGATGTCGTTTAATCGATTAAGTATTGCACGCGATGAATTATTGGTAGATCTATCGGGTTGACAACCCCGTCGTGACCGGTCGCCCAGTGTCAAGTAAAACGACGAATTTAAATTCTGGTTATTTTCAAGCATTGATTATCCCTGCATGGTAAATATATAGTTCGTATTGTCTAGCTAACATACGAGTCTGAACGTTGACGCTATGAATTTAATATACAAAAATGGGGAAATGCCTTAATGTCGGGTTTTTAAACTTACGACGGATGACCCATGGATTTTATTAAGGAAATAAATGGACTTTCTAAAAAAATTAAATGGATGTTTTACAATAAACACATAATCAGAAAGTTTTTCCTTAGGATCAAATTGTTTAATTTGAATATGTGAACTCACCTTCCTTTGTGTTGACACCTGATTTTAAACGTGTTCTACAGGTACTTGAGTTCGGCTTCAGGAATCATGGATGTTTTACAATAAACACATAATCAGAAAGTTTTTCCTTAGGATCAAATTGTTTAATTTGAATATGTGAACTCACATTCCTTTGTGCTGACACTTGATTTTAAACGTGTTCTACAGGTACTTGAGTTCGGCTTCAGGAATCATGGCGTATCTTGTGGTTGTTGATGCATGTTTTGTCACTTAATATGTTGGACTAACTTTAAACTTTCAGGGACATATGTAATAAGATCCATAAGGATCAAAACAACTTAACTATGGTGTGGTTGTGACAACTTTCAGACTTTATGTTTAAAAATCTACGTTTTAATTAAGTTGAAATGTCCAACATTACGATGCATCGTTCAACAAGATATAAATGGGCACCAACTTCCGTCACCACT
The DNA here is from genome assembly GCA_030545235.1 of Helianthus tuberosus. Lineage (NCBI taxonomy): Eukaryota > Viridiplantae > Streptophyta > Magnoliopsida > Asterales > Asteraceae > Helianthus > Helianthus tuberosus. The sequence continues at coordinate 287 of JARYGA010012584.1, read as the reverse complement.
ACGTTTTATATTCCGTTGCGACGTTTTTGGGGTGTGACATTAAACACCCCGATCACACCTGGAAACCAAGCTTGTATTCTGCCGTAATACTACATGCCACCGTATGGGTATGCGCCTCCTCCTGTGTACGAAGCCTCACCCGAGGGAAGTCAGATGACTCCCTGGGGATTCCAATACCCTCCGCACACGTTCTGGCACGGAGGCTATGCCCCATACGCTACGCAGGGGCAAAATGCAACACCAATGGGGAACCCCGGCAGTACCGGACAACAATTTAACTTCGGCCA